>CP092865.1:85067210-85084602 GCA_030710605.1 Cordylochernes scorpioides | reverse complement strand
ATTCAGGACATTCCTTTCAGAGATACTATCTGGCAGAACGAGATGGAGAAAGTGCATCGTTAGGTCTCCAGTGATTCTTAAGTTCTTTCAAAAAATCTAAGGAATGCATTTAAAATTCTGATAAAATGAAATCACGTAATATTGATCCATAAAAAAGAGCAAAATTTACAAAAGATTAACCCATTTTTAAAACTACAAAAGAAACTTCCGTGAAGACTGCCAAAGTGAATGCTTTTCAATTCTCCTGGTTTTATGATTAGATGATAGATTAGCTCAGGTCAATTTTGATTTTACAATTGGTCGAGGTGAGGCCACGAGAATATATTTGCCCTTGAAGAATTCTGTCAGCAGCTGTGGCCGAGAATGCTAGGAGTGAGTAGCTGAAGTGGACGCTGGAAAAAGCCATGGTGTTGCCGCCACGCCGTTCCTGCGCTTATTGTTACACCGGTTTCTGCTTAATATGTTCATGACTTATGTTTTTATTCACATTTATCAAGTTTCTTTCCCGAGAGAGTTTCTTTATTAAATATTCGACGTACCCTCACCAGCGTACCATCTCTCCGTCGCAGCTTCTTCAGAATCCATGCAGAGACATCACTTTTTAGTTAGTTCTTATTTTTTAAAAATTATCTTTATAGAAAAATATATTTTTTTGATTGCTGCGAGTCCCTTATGTTCTCGTCCTTCCAAAAAAAAACAAAAAAAAAAAAACAATATGACTCCGGATATCACTCTTTCAGGTTAAAGTTCTTTGCATGCATCAATTAGCTGTTGTGATGGTTTTTTATCCAATTGGTTCTAAGTCTTCCTGACAAACTAAACTTGTCTATTCTGTTACGTAAATACTTTGAATCTAATGATAAGGCGCAATTTGAATTATAGATTATAAGCACAAGGTAATAAGACCAAATCCTTTAAAAAATAATTAGTGTGTGATGTTTTGGTAACAGCATTGGATTTGGGCTTATCACCTTGACTTTGAATTGAGTTTGTCAGGTGTCATTCTGGCTACGTTTGTGACCAAACCACTGTAGTTGTTTCTTCTAATGATATTTTGTTTTTTCTTTCGGTTTGTGCTTTTTTAAATAAAGCACAAATTGGATTATAAAATTTAGCTACAAGAAAATAAGACCTGATCCAAATAAATTGATAAGGTGTGACGTTTCAGTAACAGAGTTGGTACCGAAACGTCACACACTATTTATTTATTTGAATTGGGTCTTATTTTCTTGTTTGTGACCTTTGTAAACATTACATTTCTTGTGTTATTTCCTCTTGAAATTTATCAATTTCCATTCTTAAATACAATTATTGATTTCATATATGCTATTTTATATGAACAACAATTAATAAAAGTTTTCCACAAAGAATAGAAACATGACAGAAAATCTTTAGATAAAAAAAAAAAGAGAGTTATGTGAATATATTCTTTCATTCAGTTTTATTTCTGTCTGAAATTTCCAAAACTGATGTTGAGGCTCATTTCTTATAACCCCTAGTGAAGTTTTTAATAGGGTGATAAGCATAGTGTACATTGTTCTAATGAATAATTAAACAGTGATGCGCCTCTTTTGGTACTTCAAAAACAGTAGAATTTTATTTTATTAAGTTAATAAAATATTACCCTGAAGTGTAAATAGCTTATATATAACTAAGGTTGCCCCAAGTTTAAGAGGAATGCGGCACAAAACCAACCTGTTTTGGAATTCTTAAAATTTGCCAAAACTGGTGTTTGCCTCATTCCTTATAACCCTGGTTATGTTTTTACTAGGGTAATAAAAATAGTGTATATTGTTCAAATGCATAATTAAAAGGGATATGCGCCTCTTTTGGTACATTAAAACAGTGTTATTGAAGAAATAAATATTGCTCTGAATGGTAAATAGCTTATATATAGCTAAGGTTGCCTGAAGTTCAATTACAGGTAATATAAAAAAAGATCAAGATCCACCTAGGTGTGATGTAGTAGCAACAACGGGAGCCGTCTTCAACCACAAGATTATAGTAGAAGATGCAAGTATTTTAGTACTCTATTTTACTAGAATCTGCGCTTAATATGCTATAATTATGTAATAAGAACAATATTTGATGTATATCTGGTTAATTATAGGCTGTTAAGTTTGTAGTCTGTTGACGAATTCTTAGTATTTATAGAAACAATGAACAAAATTTTCTATGAATGCAGAAGTCCTTGAATGGATACACTATAATAGAATAATATTGTAGCTTTACCATCTCGACAATATTTCTTATTGATTATAAGACAATAATGCGTCATCTATATACAAGAAATGAAAAATCAAAGCACAAATGTTTATATATATATATATAAAACTTCTTCCATCCTTATAATTGATGAAATGCCTGATTTGTGCCTAATTGGCCTGTTGGATATTGTGTGTGGAAGAACTCTGTTCGATGTACACATATATTTATATAAATTTCTACTGTCTCTTCAAAATTTTTTTATTTCAAAATATTTATATATAAAATAAACTTCTACTGCCTTACTGTGATTTTATATATATTATATATATATATATATATATATATATATATATATTGGGGAGGGTTTGCTTATCAGCGGTGAATCCTTCCAGCGCTTTTCACAATTTAATCTACCAGACCGTTATTTAGAACTCTAATACTGTATTGGACCAGTTCGCAGAATATTAGGAACCTATGCAAATATATATTTGAAATATCATTGTAAGCGAGCTAAACCATGAAAGAATTTCAGGAGTTGTCCAATGTAGAACAGCCAGTTCATCATGGAATATTAGAGGAAATTGTCTTTTGATATGAGACATTGTTTGTATTTGTTCTCGGTAACATTTTGGGCTTTCATTGAGGTTCTATTAGAGTAGAGACTTGACGCAATTTCTCTTTTCAATTCCATTACGAGTTTATTTGCCTATGGAAACAAAGAGCTTTGTACTTCTTCTGTCGATTCATTCGGGGATCAACCTTTTAGATGTATACGATATTAAAGAGCATAAATATATAGGTATATCTTCGAGGAAGTTAGAATTCACTATGTCAGGACATAATTGTTACCAAAAAAATCACAACAATCCAAGAAAGCTATCGAGTGAGCAAGCTATCCAATCGAACTAAAAAAGCGAGCAAGCTAACCAAGCTATATATCAAAGCGAGCAAGCCATCTAAGCGAATATACCAAACGACTGTAAAATGGGCTGTTTTGACTTTTTAAAGTGTTGCCGGCGCAATAAGTAAGTCGGCTCTCTCCTGTTATGAATTTTCCCCACCATACACAAGAGCAATAAAAGTAGAATTCACATGGGAAAAATCATTTGGAAAAAAATCGGGACTAATTCAAATATTTTGATTTTAATTTGATTATAAAAATCGTATTTTGTTATTATTCAATGAATTCTAATATAATTCGAGTATGACATCGATGTAAAGTGATGTACGCTGTTGAAATAAATGTTTGAAGAATAGTAGAGAGAACTAAATCTCTCTCTCTCTAAATGAAGAGAAAATATAAAAATATTCATATAACAAGTAAATATATCAGAATAGAAAATAAAATCAAGTTGTAGAGTTGATAACCTCCTGATCAATCAAATAAAAGTGGCTTATGGCTTGCGCCTTTATATTTATAATAATTTGATGAATTATTCTAAATAGCTATATATAATTCTCTATCTATCACAGAATACAAATTTAAGTCGAAAGTCATAAACTTGAACCATAAACATGTATAAACATGTCTGAGGATCACTAAAATAATTTGAAAATGAACATTTCAATATGCATTTTATTGTATATTGAGATATTTTGAAATGAATTAAAATTTTCAAATAAACAGAAACTACATTCAAAATCGATAATAATAATATATGATGTCAGGATATATACAAAAACACAAAGGCATTTCTATGACGGAAAATACATATAAATATATACATAGATTCACCACAGTATCTGCCAAGGAAGGGGAGTAATAGGGGTTCATGCTAATTAAGACAATCAGTCTATTATATGTGGATTTACATGATAATAATGCTCAAGGTAATAAACCTTATTATGACATATGAGGATAAAACTTAATATGGAGATATTAAATATTTTGATAAAACATGAAAGCATTCTCTCTTTTCATCGCATTCTCAAATTTCATCCAGATAGTTCAAATGATGTAGAGAAAATAGAGAATTAATATATTCAAACAGAGAACATTCCATCTTATTTATATAGATAACAATATTTATATACACACAAAATGACTTTTTACATTCATTTGTACATGTGAAAGGTAAATTTGTAATTGCCTCTTCCTTTGCTTATACAAAAATGTTAAAGTCACATCAAATACTTTTTTCCTTTTATTACATACAAAACCATCCTTATATAGAGTGTTATATATCTCTTAATTCTACACCATCTCTATCTGTGAGCGAAATATGAGAGGTATTTAGAAATTCTAATTCACTCTCATCAATAGTATGACTTCACAGCAGTGTCACCATTTTAATCACCCAAGACACTTTCTTTTGTTATTCTATTCTAACCTTTTATATTTGAAGTTTTATTGTTTGTGACTGTATTTATAGAAACAATATACCATTTTTACCAGACTTTAAAAGCTTCCTCATACATAATAATTGAATCAGCTATTCTACACTAAAACCAAAGGAGAACAGGGCAATAAAGAATGCAACAGTCAAATTATGGAATTCGGAGCTGGAGTTCAGGAAATATAATGTTCATTATCTAATAAATGTATATTTTAGAACAAAAGATCCTCCAATTATATCAAACAATTCTTAAAAATATTAGAAATAAATATAATCATGAGATTAACAAAGCCAAAAGAATATCCTGGAGGTTATACTTAGAAGGAAACAACTCCAAAAATCCATATGGATACCTTTGCCGAATATACAAATATAATAAAATGTAACCAGAATTGGAAGGGACATCTGAATATTTTAGATACTAACAAAACATATTTATTGAAAAGAGCTGAGGATCTTTCGGGCAACTTATTTTCTGATGACAAAAATGAAAAAGTATAAATACTCATAAAAAAATATAAGAAATTACAGCTTAAGACTTCTAAATGACACAGTTATAACATTCGCCATCAGTGAAATAAATAATATAAACAATAATGCAAACCCTAAAAAATCTCCAGTAACATATAATGTTTCGAAAAATATGATTAAACACTAAGCAATTTATCGCTCCAATTTTGGTGAAGCTAGTCCGAAAATGCTTGAATCTAGGATACTTTCATGATGAATGGAAAATTGTATAGGCACTAATTATTCCAAACCCAGGTAAATCTGATATGAACAACTTTAAGAGCTATAGACCATTATGTTTAAACTCTAAAATTTCTAAAATATTCGAAAAGGTTTTCAAATAAAAAATCATTAAATTTTAAGAAATTTCTAATCTACTCAGAATCTACCGTCAACATGGATTCACAAAATCACGATCAACTACCACGGCATAAATGGAAATAGTGAAAATAGCTCTCGAACATAAAATTAAAGAATACACAGCCCTAAATACAGTTGATAAAAGGGGATATTTTGACAATGCCTGGTGGCCAAAAGTGATAAAGCGACTGGATGAAGACAATCTACATGCTTCGATTATTAAACTAATACAATCATTCTTTAACAACAGAACAGTGAATTTCAAAATCAAAATCAATCAAAATCCTCGGTTCCTGCGTCGGGCTCCGATTCAGAGTTGGGGTGAGTGGCTGTTCCTCCACCCGGGGGGATTGGTTTCGTTCCTTTATTCGGGCTCGACGCGTGATGTTTCTTCATCGCGAGGTTATGGTTCTTTTTGCGGTGGGGTTTACTCTTCTCCGTTGGAGGATGTTCAAGGGTAGGGGTTCGTGGCCGTGTGGTTGGACTCAGGGGCGTTTGCAAAGGATCTTGTGACTGTTTCCCTGATCCGGGGGTCGAAGGGGCACTTGTTTTCTGGTATGGCCGTGTCGTTGCAGCCCACACAAACGACGTCTTCTGCGATAAAAGGTTTTAAAGCCGTTACCCATATATTCGATGTTGAGGATGGCCGGCATGGTAGTATCCTCTTTCTTTTTGATGACGATCTCTGTCCTCAAGGGGGAGAGGTGCTTGTAGAGAGGGTTCTTGGTAGGGAAGGGGAGGGGACGAACGCTCAGCACATGTCCATAGGACTGTAGGGCTTTAATAATTTCTTCATCTGGATGAACAGCATCACACCGGACAATATGTATTCTTTTGGGATGTTGAAAAGTGGGTATGGGTAGATCGTTTGGTCTTTCACCTTGAAGCCGGTGTTGATCAGCATTTCTGCTTGTTCCGTTCCGGCCACTGAGACAATTGCCTGGCCATTAATCTTTCCGATGGAGTGGATGCTAATTCGGCCAATAACCTCTGCAATTCCACCCAGATGTTATTCTGCGGTGGCATTTGAGAGTGAGACGAATTGAATCGTCGATTTTGTCGTTAAACTTCTTTTTTCGTAAGTCGCTTTTCTCTCTAGGTCAAATTTTCTAAATTCTTCTTGAGAGAAGTTTGGTCTATGAGTCATGAAATTTTCATGATTTTCTTCTACTTGAGTCGTAAATGTAGTTTTTTGAATTGGAATTTGCGAAGATGAGGATGCAAATTGTGATTTATGAGCAGCCAATGAGGTGGCTGATGACGGTGATGCTGTAAATCTACAACTTGTAGATTTACAAGTCTATGAAAATTAAATAGTTGAAAATTTTACACTTGGTTAAATAATTTGAAATGTGGCTCAGAAGGAAGCCCGTTTTATGGTGATTCAGATGATATGAATGAAGTTTAGTAAAAATGGCAGTCGGTCAAATGAGAGGCGAAACACGCGGAGCTCTTGCGACGCGTGGCCGCACGGTCGGCGTATATATGTATGTATGTATGTGGGTATCTATGTCGGCTATACACGTCCATAATACTTAACTAATCTGACTGAAATTTTAAGAGTAGATAGAGTAGAATCTGGAAAAACCTATAATGAAAATCTCAGGTCTCTATCCCGAATATTCTTCGAGTTATTTGCAAATTGCGTTGCAAATTTGCCTTTTCGCTCGCAAGCAGCTCATCTAGCGGTGAAGATGGGAGGTAATATCAGCTGACCTAATGTACATGTAAATCGTGTTTTGACAGGACATAGAGAAAAATCTGAAAATATATTTATCGGATTTTTAGCCAATAAAAAATAAAATTGACAGGTTCTGGGCAAAAATAGTTGTTTTATTTCAGTCAGAAAATTATGTTGACAGTATTGCTGTATCATGTTTGATTTCAGATACAAAATTATATCGGGAAATATTCCAAAAAGCTGAGACCACGGGTGAAGCCAGTTCATTTTAGTGTGCAGGAATAAATTTCTAACATAAAAACAATCATTCGAGCAGAAGACACAAAGCCATTTTATCTCTTTATAAAAATGTCGCTTCTCTGACACAAAGTTTGAAGCGGGACGTTTCACAAGAGTGACATCCACGGCGCCAATTTATAATTGTAACGAATAGTATTTGAATAAAAACATTTAATCGGTAAATCCTGGCGTTGCCCGGGTCATTCGGCTAGTTATAAATGAAAACACGGGTATATTTACATATGATACATGCATACATAAGCCTTTATTAATATATTTCATATTATGCAAATTTACTCAGCTGAAAAACGGAGGTTATACAAATTTGAACTTGTTAACTGTATTTACATTGAGAGGAAGATAGATACAAAAGAAAATATAGACAAAGAAAAGAGAAATATATATTTTGAAAAATCATGCTAGACATTGTTTTATTATTTTTCTAAAAAAAAAAAACTACTCTTTGAAAATCGATATTACAACAACAACAACAAAAAGCTTTATTAAGATATTTTAGCCATATACACATTCTCCAAGCAGAAATGTAGGATACATGCAGGAAAAACAGTAAAAGTAACTTAATGGTATAATGAAATATATATACAATAAAAATTATATAAAGAAAACCAAGCTAATAAATAGAATAGTGTGGGTAAATTGGATGAAAATAAATTTATTGTACATGGATTAACCACAGATAATCTGGAAATGAAAAATCGATATCTAACACAAAATGCGATATCACCTATAGGGATATTCGTAAGAACGTAGTTTGAAAATTATACCATACATTTTTCTTTTAAACGAAAAATCGAAATTCATTTTATGGAGTAATAACGAGTATATCTAACCTTAGGGATGAAGTATGATAGGATGAATTGTGAAGAGTAATGATATTCATGTCGAAATACTTACACATTTACAAATATTTATATAGCTCTATAATTTCTAATATTAGAAAGAGTTGTAAAGAAAAAAAATCATGAATATAATTACACATAATATTAAATTTTAGATACATTTCGTTTACAATAAAGCATGCACAATTTATTATTACCTCCTTCTTGTTTGGAACATTCAAACAGCCTATGTCTTGCACAGTACGAATTATAACCACAGCAATACAACTGGATCTTATACTGATACTATTTTAGGTAATAAAAAGACACTATAAAATAAATAAAAATACATATTTTGGATTGAATAAAAGAGATTGCAAAAAAAGTGCCCAATGCGGAATTCTGTTGAATAGAGAGAACAAAATATGAGAGGGAAACTAATGTTGAAAAAATGAACTTTTTTTTCATTTAGTTAGCGCCTATTTACCTGTGAGTTTACACACACTCTATGGTGACAATAATTAGAATGACCGAACACACACGCAACATCACCAACCGAGATACCCGTTCCCTTATTTTCCAACACATTGCATCTTCTG
The DNA here is from genome assembly GCA_030710605.1 of Cordylochernes scorpioides. Classification (NCBI taxonomy): domain Eukaryota; kingdom Metazoa; phylum Arthropoda; class Arachnida; order Pseudoscorpiones; family Chernetidae; genus Cordylochernes; species Cordylochernes scorpioides. The sequence goes on along the minus strand of CP092865.1, from coordinate 85,075,790 downwards.
GCCATTCCTTTGACACTGCTAACCCAACCATTCACTACAAAAATATCTCCAACCTACACCAGAGATTGGTTCTAGAATCCATAGTTTCATCCAAGCTACACAGCATAAATAGAAAAATAGACATCCCCGCAGCCTACACAAACTACATTTAAACCTCCCACATGTTTATTTCAATAGCCCAAACCATGCGCCGTCTCGTGGTCTCAGACAGCAGATTTAATATTTACTTTATTCAAAATCGGTTTTCAGTTAAGATTAACATATATATAAATCGTTATTTATCTTTCTTTGTATAGTTATACTTTTGCCTGTCGAAGGGCTTTTGCCCGAAAGCTCGTAGCATTCTTACAATAAAAGAAACTCATCTTCTGATCCTCCTTAATTGAAATAATTAATATATATATATACAACAAATCCAATCCCTGGTCATGGCTGTCGGAAATCTTCACGATGTATACCACTCTTCCACCAACAACCTCTATCACAGTTATCTTATTTTATCAATTAATAAAGTTGAGATACCACATTTTTATATATAAATATAGAATTTGAAGTATAATAATACCTAATTCAAACAGGTGAACAATGGTTATAGACATTAAGACATCAGCATTCTCTCCTATAAACATCTCTCTCTTTCTCTTAGATTTTTATTCTTTATCTTGAAAGATGATTTTTATTTGTTTACTATTATACAATAAATAAATAACAAACTAACACTCAAGTTTTTATTAATATATTCCTCACATATATAATAATTTAAATATAAAAAATCGTAAAAGTTACAATTAAATAGATTTTTTTTATTATTCTATATTCACATTTATTCTAGAAATTATGTTCACTTATAGAATGGTATTCAAAGCGGCAACACATTCAATAATATTTATCTAAATTTAAAAAATAATAAATATACAGAAAATTTCATATTTTGGCTAGTATAATTATATATATAGGAACTGTATCCACAAATAAAAGGAAAACACATTTACTCTAAACAAACACACATGCACACTTCACTTCTTAACACTGCTTTAATTTCATTTTTATTAACATGGCAAACATGGTAGATTAATATGGCGGAGATGATATAATAACATGGATGACAAGATAATTACAACATTGTGTAAATATACAAAGCAGTTGAACCTCACTTGTGTAAAATACTGAGTTATATTTTTGCAATTGTCCATTTCACATCACCTGCATTTATATTCAATAAATACTACAGAGTTTTTATTTATTTTTTTAACAATATTAGAATACACGCTATATCCACAAATCGGATATTTGCGTGTGAAATATATACATTTGAATGAAAAAAAAAAGAAAAAGTAGTTTAAAGGGATATATACATATTTACATATCAGTATTGATTACATTAGTAGTCACTTATTTAGTTAAGTACATTCTGCAGAATTTGTTGAATCTTTGGTGTATGTCCTTAGTGTAGACCTGATGTTGCATATTTGTTATGGGAAGTTCATTTAGTTCCCTAAGGTCAGCGGTCAGTGGGCAGTCAGTTAATAAGTGTCTGGGGTTCTGTTCTTCGCCTCCACACGAGCATCCAGGTGATTCAGCTTTGCCAATTTTAAACAGGTATGAGTTGAAGTCGCCATGTCCAGTGAAGAATTGCACATTATAGAAGTTAGGTTTGATATAATTAGGATTTTTTGGGCCCCCCACTGAAGAAACTTTTAAAATTTTCATTGGTCGCCTAGTGGTGTTCCTGTTGTTTCTGGTTTATAAAGTTAGATATTATGATTCTTTTTGCTGGGACAACTCGGTTGTAATCTATATTTATATTTGAATTTATTTATTGTTCAATGAAGTGTGTGAGCTTTGGTGTTCTAGTAATCATTTGCGTACAATTTGACGATGTCGTATTGTAGGCTAGTATACCATGTTTGAGATTTTATACTGTAGCGGGTTTAATTTGTCTTTGGCTTTTTTTTTTTGGAATGGATTGGTACCATATCGTAGATCCGTATGTTATTGTATTTCTAAATAGTGTTTTGTACAATACAATTCTCCTTTTGCTGTCAAGACCCCAGGCCTTCTTTGTTAGTCCTAATAGATATCTACTTGCTCTGGTTGGTTTCGTGATAATATCATTAATGTGCGGCATAAAATCAAGTTTGTTCTTATTTCTGTGATTTTTGAAGGTTATTCCCAAAATTTTTACCCTATATATACCAGAATAATGGTATTGTTATTCAAAGTTATTGTAAATTTTTATTATTGAACAATTTTGTTATATTTCTAATTATGCTTTCTATTGTATTATCAAGTTCTATCAGGTTTTTGTTCCAGCCTATCACCGTTATATCATCTGCGTATCCGATGATTTCACTATTCGGCTCAGTATATTTGCATAGTAAATCGTTCATGATTATATTCCATATTGTAGGGGAAATAGGTCCTCGCTGCGGGCATCCTTTGCTTAGTGTTTTTTGAACTTCAATTGATGTGTATCTGTATCTTATTTTTCTATTATCGAAATATATATATATGACTTGAAAAGTTTAACAAGATGCATTCACATTATCTTCATCGATTAATTTTAGCACCATTGGCCACCATGCATTATCAAATGCTCCACTGATGTCGATTGTTATAATGGCCGTAAATGCCATAGCTTTGTGGTTTAAAGCAGTTTTGACAATTTCAGTTAGCGCTGTTATTGTTGATCGTGATTTTGTAAATCCGTGTTGAAGATTGCAAACATCTTATTTTCTTCATAGTGCTTGATTATTTTATTATTAATAATTTTTCTAAGATTTTGAAATGTTTGAGTTCAAACATAAGGGTCTGTAGCTCTTATACTCGTAGTAGTCAGCTTTACCTGGCTTAGGGATAACCAACACTTCTACTTTCTTCCACTCATTTGGGAAGTAGCTCATATTCAAACCCTTCTGAAACAGCTTAGTCAAGAGCGGAGCGATAAAGTGCTTAGTATGCAATATCATATTGTTAGATATATAGTCAGTTCCAGGAGATTTCCTTGGGTTTAATTTATCAATTATATCATGTATTTCCTTCATACTACAGAGATAATATTTTCAATAATCTAGTATAATGATACATCATCATAACAAAATACAGTAGAACCTCGCTTTAGCGGACACTTCTCTACAAAGGACAGTTTTCATTTGCAAAATTACAATTTTTACAATTTAGCAACTCATAGTAAGAGGACACTTCTCTCTAAAGGACACTTTGGGATCTGCAATTAGAAGTCCTTATAGGGAGGTTCTACTGTACTGAGAGAAAAAATAAAAACATTGAAAGAGAGTGAATGCTCTATTAAAGTTTACCAAAGTGAGGGGAATATACTGATAGGAATATATTGATAATTTAAAGTACTGGACTGACAGTATTCTTCCTGTGGTTACAGGACTAAGGGGAGAGGACGCAAACAGGGCATACACACCCCACCTGCCACACCTCCACCCACACCCCTCACCCCCGGCTCCCCATTTTCATATTTTAACGCCATCGACACTAAGTTTGATGAGGCCGGGGTTCCTCCATTGTAGGGTATACATCCCAGAACCCATTTGGGGGGGCTCACTTGACAACATCCTGCACACTGACATGCGCCGTCCAACATTTTCTAGGCACACGTCAGAACATTTCTGGGTTGAGACAGAAGTCCGCTGGCCCTTGCTCAACAGAGATGTTGAGTTTGGGTCATCGGGCTCTGTCCCCTCCCTTCTGTAGGGCCTCTCTATCACAGCGTTAGGTCCAACAGCACAGTACAACATTCGCTCACCTAACATGCGCGGGACTTCCATCTTACCCGCACATCAACACACCCTAGTCTTCATGGAGCACCACCACGTCCTTTGGGCAGGTAAGCTATCTCATTTTTTCTTTCTTAACAATAATCTTCATTATAATTTTAATTGTCAAATCAATTAAGAACCAATTAAAAGAACGATTTCTGAATAGGCCATAATTTTTACTGATATATACGAAAGAACTTGTATTCTGTTGAGAGAAGAGCTAAATCCAGATCTCTCCCTATTTTCATATCTTAAAAAATATTTTAGTTTCTCTTAAATAATAGAAAATATTTTAGAATATTCATATTTAAATTTAATATTACTCTTCAAAATTATTTAATTATTTTAAAAGATTCTGTTATAGTAATCCATAATGTGATTATTTTTAATGAATAGTTTAATCTGTACTATTTAACAAGATAATGTTACGTTTTAAATGTAACGAAAAGTATGAACGAATAATATTAATTTGAAGAAAAATTCACAGAAAAAAACAAGTGTTAAGATAGATTTTGTAATGCAGCTGGGGAAGTGAGCGAGTGTCGTCTGAGCAACGACGTAACCTATTACCATCCAAGTGGCGCCACAACGTGGGGTGGGCAGACGAAGATTTGGGGGGTCTTCGTCTGCACTACCTGACGAGACTTGTGAGCCCACTTGCTGAGGAATATTTCAATGTGTAAGTACATCTACATTTTGAATGACACTTTGTTTCTCTGCCATGACAATTATTTAGACCGATATCAGACACCAAAGATCTCTAAGAAACTTTCATAGGCTAACACAACATGGAAACAATTCAAACCCTAATTTAGAAGAATAAAAATTTCATTATAGAGAAATATAGTCTCAAAACCAGAAAGGCTATACTTAGAAACTTATATAAAAAGAGAGATTAAGAGGAACGTGGTAAGTTTCTTTATTAAGCAGTATACGAGCTTTCGGACGTCAGCCGTCCTTCATCAGGTATTGACATGAATGAGAAGGAGATGCTATATTTATAAGCGACAGTTTAGCATAAAAAATATTAAACAAGAAATAAAAGATGAAGGACGGCTGACGTCCGAAAGCTCGTATACTGCTTAATAAAGAAACTTACCACGTTCCTCTTTATCTCTCTTTTTATATTCCAAACGTGGCTTATCATGTCTGATCCCAATCTAGAAACTTATATATCATCTAAATTCAATAGTATAAATAGAAAAATGATATGCTCCTACAATTTGTAAATATAATAAAATATTATCAGTTTTAAGAGTGGATTTTACCTAGCCTTGCAATGATTGTATCACGGGTCTAGTCTAGTTTTTATCTATCTCTCTCCTTACATTATTTTTTCTTCAAATAGGAACGTAGAGGAGCGTTCTATAAATATCCAAAGGCTTTATTCATTTTACACAAAGGCAATTAGAAAATTTAAGAGATTTGTGCTCCACCGAAGTTCTACACATATCTCATCTAGACACAAAATCTTGCTATTGTTGTACTTTCACTAGTCTTGCAATGATTTATCATGGATCTAGTCTAGTTTCTAGCTATCTCTCTCCTTATGACCGTATAGGAATTCTCCATTCTCAAAGGATCTGTTCATTTTATTCGAAGGCAATTAGAAAATTTAAGATATTTGTGTTTCAACCAAAGTTCTACACATATCTCATCTAGACTCAGAATCTTGCTATTGTTGTACTTTCACTAGTCTTGCAATGATTTAATCATGGATCTAGTCTAGTTTATAGCTATCTCTCTCCTTCTGACTGTATAGGAATTCTCCATTCTCAAAGGATTTGTTCATTTTATTTATTTTATTCAAGGGCAATTAGAAAATTTAAGAGATTTTTGCCCCATTACAATTACAATTATTTTATTTCCAAAGCGCTATATCCCGCAAGGGATACTTGCGCCAAACAAGGAGAAAGGTTTATTTACATAAGTTATTTACATTATTCAACGCATGAAAACATTAGAGATCCAGATTTTGTAGAGAGTTTAGAATGTATTTACAAAATGAATTACCCATTGAAGTGCTACACAAATTTCTAAGTATTAATTCGTTTGTTGTTTTCTTTGTTTCCTCTGTAATAGGCGCAAATATTTCAATATCACGCCTGGTTGATTAATAAATAGAAAAAAAAAAAGAACTTGACAAATCTCATCTGGATTGAAAATTTGATTATTGATGTATTTTGTAATGTGATAAAGAAACTATTGAGAAAGTAAGGTAATATTTTATTAAGATATAAAAGTCTAAATTCGAGAAATTTCATAAATACATCTATTTTTCTAACTATTTTGTTATATCATTTTCCCTATAATGCATAATTTATGTATTAAATATTTGTTAGCATCGTCTTAGAATGTGCTTAGCCTCCATATTTAATATTCTAAATGTTTTAGAAATGTGAACTATTGACAGTGGTTTCAGGCTTTGGACTTCATCAGTAGAGGCATATATATACGCTCATGAACAAAACTTAAGGAAGTTATACCTTTTAGCATGTATATCGAGATTCCGAAAATAACTACTAAAGATATTTGTTACACAGTCACCTTTATTGAAGACACAATAGATAACTAGGTGTAAAAAAAATTACCTCCAAAAAAGTAGACGACCAGCAACATCAAAGACTTTCCACTTTCTTAAGTTTTATGCATGAGTATATATGAGACACGAACAGAATTTTAAATTGCAACGTTTTTGGGTATTTCCTCCGAAAATAGTTAACTATATGTGTATACCAAAAGTTTCCGTTTTTAAGATATTATCAATGGTAATAAAATTATTATCAAGCTTATAAAATTTAATAGAGCATAAATCTGGTTTATAATTTTCTTGTTCTTTCGTTTAATGAACAAATAGTTTTTTTTATTAATGCACCATATTTAAATTACTCTATATGTTTAAATTACAACATAAAGTTGCGGTAGGATAAGGTATTTATGTACCAAAAGAGGCACTTCTCTCCTGTTAAAAACATCATCTCGTAGGATGTTATAAAATTAAAACTTCGATTGTACTGATGAGGGTCATAGTTCGAAACCATGTATACAGTAGAACTACCTCTCTGTAAAGGACAACAGCTAATTTCAGAGCCAAAGTGTCCTTTAGGGAGAGTTGCTTAATTGTAAAAAATGGTAATTTTGAAAATGAAAAGGGAGGTTCTACTGTCTATAGATTGGCTTTTGGTTTAATTTGCATAAACTGGTGTTGTGGTTTATTCTTTATCACCACTTTAACGTTCTGTACCTGGGTGATTAACCAAAAGGCTTTGTTTTTAATGTTTGTTTTTTTCTTAAACGGTAGAGCTAACTCTTTTTGTACATGTTTATAAGTAGTTTTTATTTATATTTCAAGAGGCTTATGTTAGATTTTGTAATGCAGGGGAAGTCGTCTGGGGAGGAGCGACCTTTCTCACATTTACTGACACCAACCGCACCTTGAGGTAAGACCTTGGTATACAGATTGTCTTAGGGATTAATTTGCATAAATTGGTATTTTGGATCTTTTTTATCACTACATTAACGTCTTATGCTGGGGTGATAAACCAAATTATTTATTTTTAATGCATTTTCAACGAGAGGAGTGTCATTTTTGGTACATATTTATAAACATTTATTGATTTAGTGATATTTGAAAAATTTAATAATTCAAACAACAAGAAGCTTAAGCTAGATTTTTTAATGCAGGAGAGACAAGGAGTCGTCTGGGCAGCGGCGAACTTTCTATCCATCTACTGACACCAACCACATCATGAGGTAAGACCGAAAACCATGGTATACAGATTTTGGCTTAATTTGCATAAACGTGTATATTTTGGAACATTTTTATGACTATCTTAACGTCCTATGCTGAAGTGATGAACCAAATTGCTTTGATGTTTTTTTTTAACGAAAGAGGTGACTCTTTTGGGGTATATGTGTATAAGTATTTATTGAATTATAGTAATAGTTTGAAACTGAATTTTCTAATCCAAATCTTGAGAAGTTTAAGTTAGTTTGTGTAATGCAGAAGGAGTCGTCTGGGGAGGAGCGACCCTTCTCACCATCTACTGACAACAACCGCACCAGGAGGTAAGACCTTGCTTGGTATATAGCTTGGCTTTTGTCTTAATTTGCATAAACTGGTGTTGTAGATTATTTTTCTCACTATCTTAACCTCCTATGATGGAGTGATGAACTAAAATTATTTGTGTTTAATGTTTTTTAACGGTAGAGATGTCATTTTTGGTACATGTTTAGAAATATTGCTTGATTTAGTGATATTTGAAAAACTGAATTTTATAATTTAAATCTCAATAAACTTAAGTTAGATTTTGTAATGCAGGAGAAGTCGTCTGGGGAGGAGCGACTTTTCACACATTTACTGACACAACCGCACCTTGAGGTAAGACCTTGGTATACAGATTGCTTCGGGTTTAATTTGCATAAACTGGTGTTGTGGATCATTTTTGAACATAACTTTAACGTCCTATGATAGAGTGAAGAACCAAAATGATTTGTGTTAGTGAAAGGCACGCCCGCGCGACGAAGAGAAGAACAGTTTTCAACCAACACCACCGCCGACGGACGGTGGCGAAGTCACGGTCGGCGCGCATGCGCGGCGGCGGCGGTCACGTGGGAAGCACGGGCGTGGGCCCTTCGAATTCTGACGGCCAACACGGACTGACTTCCTTCCCAATCCATCCTTTCAATCGAACATTTTTTAACTTCTTTAATTACTAAAATTAATTTGTAACATAATATTTATATCTATATTTATCCTGAATAAAATTTAAAATATCAAGGATGATTAATT
>CP092865.1:84979848-85062348 GCA_030710605.1 Cordylochernes scorpioides | reverse complement strand
TTTAAGAGAAACTGAAATATCAGTAAAAATTAGGGCCTATTAAGAAATCGTTCTTTCAATTGGTTCTTAATTGATTTGACAATTATATTATAATGAAGATTATTGTCAAGAGAGAAAAGTATAGCTTACCTGCCCAAAGGACGTGGTGGTGCTCCATGAAGACTAGGGTGTGTTGATGTGCGGGTAAGATGGAAGTCCCGCGCATGTTATGTGAGCGAATGTTGTACTGTGCTGTTGGACCTAACGCTGTGATAGTGGGGCCCTACAGAAGGGAAGGGACAGAGCCCGATGACCCAAACTCAACATCTCTGTTGAGCAAGGGCCAGCGGACTTCTGTCTCAACCCAGAAATGTTCTGACGTGTGCCTAGAAAATGTTGGACGGCGCATGTCAGTGTGCAGGAAGTTGTCAAGTGAGCCCCCCCAAATGAGTTCTGGGATGTATACCCTACAATGGAGGAACCCCGGCTCATCAAACTTAGTGTCGATGGCGTTAAAATATGGAAATGGGGAGCCGGGGGTGAGGGGTGTGGGTGGAGGTGTGGCAGGTGGGGTGTGTATGCCCTGTTTGCGTCCTCTACCCTTAGTCCTGTAACCACAGGAAGAATACTGTCAGTCCAGTAGGGTAAATTATCAATATATTCCTATCAGTATATTTCCCCCCACTTTGGTAAACTTTAATAGAGCATTCACTCTCTTTCAATGTTTTTATTTTTATTTTTCTGTCAATACAGTAGAACCTCCCTATGAGGACATATAATGGCAGATCCAAAGTGACCTTTAGAGAGAGGTGTCCTCTTACTATGAGTTTCTAAATTGTGAAAATTGTAATTTTGCCAATGGAAATTGTTATTTTTAGAGAGGTGTCTGCTAAAGCGAAGTTCTACTGTATTTTGCTATGATGTTGTATCAATATACTGGATTATTGAAAATATTATCTCTGTAGTATATTTATCGAATATAAATGCAGGTGATGTGAAATGGACAGTTGCAAAAACATAACTCAGTATTTTACACAAGTGAGGTTCAAATGCTTTGTATATTTACACAATGTTGTAATTTTCTTGTCATCCAAGTTATTATATCATCTCCGCCCAATTAATCTACCATGTTTTCCATGTTAATAAAAAATGAAATTGAAACAGCATTGAAAAGTGAAGTGTGTATGTGTGTTTAGAGTAAATGTGTTTTCTTTTTATTTGTGGATACAGTTCCTATATATATAATTATTCTAACCAAAATATGAAATTTTCTGTATATTTATTCTTTTATAAACTTTAGATAAATATTATTGAATGTGTGGCCGCTTTGAATTCCATTCTATAAGGGAACAGAAATTCTAGAATAAATGTGAATGTAGAATAATATAAATGTCTCTTTAATTGTAACCTTTACGATTTTTGATTTAAATTGTTATATATGTACGGGATATCAATAAAAACTTGAGTGTTCCTTTGTTATTTATTTATTGTATAATAGTAAACAAATCAAAAATCATCTTTTGAGATAAAGAATAAAAATCTGAGAAAGAGAGAGATGTTTAAGTCAGAGTGCTGATGTCTTAATGTCTATAACCATTGTTCACCTGTTTGAATTGGGTTTTTTTATACTTCAAATTCTACATTTCTATTTCAAAATGTAGTATCTCAACTTTATTAATTGATAAAATTCGACAGCCATGGCCAGGGATTGGATTTGTTGTATATATATTAATTGTTTCCACAGAGTGGGTGTAAGCTCACTGAAAGAAAAAAGTTCCTAAGTTCAATATTAGTTCCCCTTTTATATATTTTTCTCTCTTTTGTAAATCAATAAATATAATGTTTAATTAATAATTCTTGGAATCAGTTTCATTAAAAATTCTAAGTAAAGTCAACAGAATTCCGCATTGGGCATTTTTTTTTGCTGAATAAAAAATTGGTCTATTGCCTCTCGATTTTTGCAATCATTTTTATTCAATCCAATATATGTCTTTTTATTTATTTTATAATGTCTTTTTAATACCTGAAAATAGCATCAGTATAAAAGCAGTTGTAATAATGTGGTTATAATTCGCATTGTTCAAGACAACTGCTGCTTGAATATTCCAAGTTTACAAACAACAAGAAGGTAATAAAAAATTGTGCATGCTTTATTGTGAATAAAATGTATTTAAAAATTTAATGATTTGTGTAAATATATTTCTGATATTTCTTTTACAACACATTCTAATATTTATAAAATTTAGAGGTATGTAAATATTTTTAAATATGTAAATATTTTGACATGAATATTCCTATTGGTGATATCGCGTTTTGTGTTAAATGTAGATTTTTTATTTGCAGAGAATCAGTGGTTAATCCATGTATAATAAATTTCTTTTCCTCCAATTTACCCACACTAATATATATAATAGATTGATTGTCTTTATATAATTTTTCCTGTTTATAAATATTACCATTAAGGTATTATTACTTTTTTTCCTGCATGTATCCTACAATTCTGCTTGGATAATCTGTATAAGACTAAAAGGTCTTAAAAAAGCCTTTTGTTTTTGTAATATCGATTTTCAAAGAGTAGTTAGCAAAATAATAAAATAATGCCTAGGATGATTTTTTAAAGTATATATTTCTCCTTTCCTTGCCTTTATTTTCTTTGGTATCTCTCTTCCTTTCAATGTAAATACAGTAAACTAGTTCAAATTTTTATAACCTCCGTTCTTCAGCTGAGGAATTTTTGCATAATATAAAATATCTTAATAAAGGCTTATGTATGCATGTATCATACGTAAATATACCCGTGTTTTTTTATAATTAGCTTTTACTTTTTTATTTTTTTCATTTGCAGACTCTGTAGTAAAAAAACATGTATAGAACTATATGTCTTAATAATGGCTTCTGTGTGTGTTTTGTGTTAAATAATATTAAATAAATATCTATTAGTTCTGAAATTTTGATGTCTGTTATACGTGTGTGAATAGAAATATTATTTTTTCACTGGATATTAAACTTTATTTTGTTTTAATATTCGAGGCAGTACAAGACAATAATAATTATTCTATAACCAAATGTATATAATTATTCTAATGCAAAACATTTAATCGCGTTTCTATATTTTCTTAACAATAATTCAGAAATTATTAAAGACGTATTGTGTGTACCATTCACATATGAAGAAGACACATCCCAATGTAAATATAAGTGCTAATTATGTTGAATTTATTTTGTTTTCTATAGTGTATATATAAATTATCCATTTACTTGAATATATCGTTTGTCAATATATATTTTTGTTCATTTTTGTCGATAAAATTTTTGTAATATTTGAAAAATATTTCTTCAAATTTGCAAGGTAACATATATGTATGTATAATATTTATAGGAAACTTTATTTTTACACACAATTTTATTATAATTTTTAATCAGTCATCACTAGTATTAGAAGTGTAATCAAGGCATTAATTTTTCAACTTTGAGTTCTTTAAGGCATTATTATATTTATATATATGGTTCAAATATAGAAAAATATAGAATTGATCATCCTAAATAGTTAGTGGGAAATGTTTAAAAATTATAAATTAATATTTGCGTATGCAAAGGATTATTATTTTTATATTTATTATATTTCTTTTAGGGTTTGCATCAATTTATAATAATTTTAGAATCGAATATCTTTGGAAAATAATTCTTGAAAAACAATCAAAAATGTGTGATTTTATATTCGAATCAGAATCGTGTATAAATGTTGAATTTGTATTTTTTGATTTTTTGAAATATTTATAAAAATTCTATGAATTTTTCTATCTTCGTTGATAGATTAAGTTTGCTCACAAAGCCGAGGATAGGCAATGTTTCACTTACTTCTTCCGTCTAAAAATCTTACAGAAGCTGAAACAGCCCATTTTGAATTCGCTTTGATCGTTAGTTTGCTTGCTCGCTTGGAAGATGCTTGCTCGCTCGCTTATTCGATTATTGTGATCTCCTGGTGACAATTAAGTCCTGACATAACTCTCTTTTAATATGAAAACATTAGAATTCCACGAAATAAATATATTTTTATTCAAAATATACTAAAAAGGAACTCATCCCTGGAAGCCTGATCTATTTTAAACCATATTTGCGGAAGAGCTTTGCTTGATGCATTACCTTGAAATTATATGTATGTACTACTACAGACCTATAATCTTATGTCTATAGGTTTATTAAACACCCTTAAGCTGTTTTCCATAGTAAATGTAGGATATATCCCAAACCTACCCAATACAATAGTAAAGCAGTCTAGAGCGCCATCTAGTGGAGCAAAAATAAACTAACGTTTATTTAACTTGCTCTGTGATATTTGGCCAACCCATAAACGTTAGTTTATTTTTGCTCCACTAGATGGCGCTCTGCCATCTAAAAAGCACATGTGCTTGTGGTCAGGAGATGCCTTCTTTATTTTCAATATCAGCACCTGACACACTTATTTTTTTATTTTTTTCTATTGTTTTTTCATGTGTTAAGCGTATTTATGCAAATTTGGCCTTGAATACCCACTTCTTGGTTTCTCAAGAGGCCTCTGGGATCAAAAAACCTTTTTGTCCCAGGCAATTTCCATTTCAAATCAAGTTTTTAAAGCAACGAATATATTAAGGGGAGCTACTGATTTTATGATGTAACAAAGACTGATAAAAACGCTAATCTGGCCTACGTTATCATATGGATGTGAGACATCACAAAATTGCAAAATCTTCAATCAAACGAATAGAGGTCTTTGAGATGTACCTTTATAAATGATCATTTAAAATTCTGTGAACAGATAATATGGCAAACATTCAGTTTCATGAACAATTGGCAACAGAGGACCAGCTTCTGGTGTTGGAAAATAACTAAATATGACATATTTTCGAACACGAGATGCGTAGATTACTGTCACCGTTGGCTTTTGGTTCAGTGGTAGAATGCTCGCCTGCCACGCGGGCGCCCCGGGTTCGATTCCCGGCCGATGCATTTTTTTTTACAATTTTTGAAACTCATTTATATTATTAAAATATATGTGCTTTTACTGTCTATGTACAGATTTATTGTCTATGTACACAAGTTTGTATACAAGTTATTTGCAAATTGCGTGGCAAATTTGCCCTTTCGCTCGCAAGCAGCGCCTCTAGCGGTGAAGATGGGAGGGAATATCAGCTGACCTAATGGACATGTAAAACGTGTTTTTAACAGGACATAGAGAAAAATCTGGAAAATATATTTTTCGGAATTTTAGTCAAGAAAATTAAATTGACAGGTTCTAGGAAAAAAAGTAGTTGTTTTTTATTCAGAAAATGATGATGACAATATTGCTGTATCATATTTAATACAGTTATCAGCGTCATGCACAATTCTGTCACGTTAAGTCACGTGTCAAGTTACGGTAAGTAAAAATTTAAAAATCAAAAAAAGATGCCGAAACCCGGCACCTTTAGATATTCAGTCTAACGCTCTCCTAACTGAGCTATTTCGGCTTACTTTACTTATTTCTATAGAAGCTTCTATCTTTATAATTATGTATATTTTCAAAAAGTCAATTCACACCTCTTCGCTGGAGACCATAGGAATATTGACTAATTCATTATGCTAACATAATTATAAATACAAGTATCAGAGTCATCAACAATTCTGTCATCGTTTGCTTTTGTGAAGGGAATAAATACCCAAATAGGGTCATTTCTTATAAGCATCGGTGGTTCAGTGGTAGAATGCTCGCCTGCAACGCGGGCGGCCTGGGTTCAATTCCCGGCCGATGCATTTTTTTTCTTCTTTTTTACAATTTTTAAAACTCATTTATATTATTATCCCTATCTACTTATATAATTGCCTTATTCTGTCTGTGTGAAGTTCACTGTGTGAAGTTCACGGATAGATTTTGGTCATCAACGCGCGCATCATCATTATTATTATTATCATTATCTAATGATAATTATTATCTACTTATATAATTGCCTTATTCTGTCTGTATGAAGTTCACTGTGTGAATTATAATATAATTGCTTTATTCTGTCTGAGTGAAGTTCACTGTGTGAAGTTCACGCATATATTTTGGTCAGAATCGATAAAATAAAAAAGTGTCAAGGGATGGGAATCGAACCCACGACCTTCCGCTCACCGGGCAGATGCCATGACCACTAGGCTACCCTGGACATATTTTTCCGTTCATAAATTATATATAAATTAAATATTAAAACTATATATTCAAATTATTCTACTTAGCTCACGAACAGCGCCCTCTATAAAGGTTATAAATACGTGTCGCGTTCAGCGGCGCAGCGCCCAGGCTCTATTTTGCCCAGACGCCCGAAGTCTCTTATTCTGGTCCCGGGGAGGAAAAAATCCGTGGAATCTCAAGGGTAGAGAAGAGCGATTCCCAAGAAGTCAAATCCGCGGAAGTGTCTAAGGCAGGAATCAACCAAGGCGTAGACCTCTCGAGAGCGGGCCGAGAAACCACACGACTCTAACCAGTCAACTACTTTATTTTTTGTCACGAATATATATACATATAAATATTTACATATGGCAAATATGTTTCTTATAATGGATTAAATTTACATATATTTAAAAATATATAAATCTATAAGAAAAATAACATTCTTTTCCCAACATACTCCCACCTTGAGTTTTTCTACAGAAACTCAACCAATAGTTGGGAAACGACCGTTCATTCCAGTTCTTTAGGATTGGGCTATCTTCGTAGGGTCTTTACTGGCTTCTCCTCGGGAGCCTCCCCGGCGTGGTTCCGACTGTATACTCCTCAAGGTACTCCCCAGATCGGCGGGTATCTCTAAATTGTAGAGCCGTTGAACCGGCCTAATCTGGACGCCCTTGCTGGTTCTCAACTTGGCGACCCTCACAGGTCCATCTCGGCCAGGGTAGACCTCCACAACTCTCGCCAAAGGCCAATTGACTCGCTTAGCATTATCTTGTCCAATCAACACCAGATCTCCCACCTTGATAGGTCTTGTCTTCGAGCGTCTTCTAGTCTCTTGCCTTAAGAATCCAAAATACTCCGTCCGGAATCTCTTCCGCAGATCTTCTCTTAACCTTTGTCTAAATCGGTATCTCTTCTGAAGACTAGCCCTTTCAATAGAGTCCAGATCTGGAACTCCTATTTCTTTGAGGTCGTGTAAGAACAAGGCAGGGGTTAATGGACTAAGATCTTCGACATCTTCAGACATGTAAGTTAATGGACGTGAGTTCATCAAAGACTCTGTGTCACAGATAATGGTGTAAAGTTCCTCAAATTCCAAACGAGCTTGACCAAGAATCTTCCTAAGGAGTTGTTTCAGCAAACCAATCAATCTTTCCCACCATCCACCCCACCATGGAGCCGACGGAGGGATAAACTTCCAATTAATATTTTGCTTGGTACTCTCTGATTGGACTGCCGCATTGTCTAGATTCCCTAGAGCTCTGCTCGCACCACGAAAATTGGTACCGTTGTCCGAGTACACTACATAGGGGCGTCCTCTCCTTGCTACAAAACGTCTGAAAGCTTGCAGAAAGTTCTCGGTTGAAAGAGAAGTCACCAGTTCCAAATGGACCGCCCGATATACGGCACAAGTAAATATAACAATCCACACCTTTCGCCTGTTCCTTAAAACAAGTGGTCCAGTAAGGTCTATCCCCACTACCTCAAATATTGAGGCATCCCTTACTCTATTTTCAGGTAATTCCACGGATTCAACAGAACCCGATTTAGCCGTGAACCGTCTACACTTAACACATTGATGTATGACCCTTCTTACAGTCCTCCTGAATTTCAAAATCCAATAATCCTCTCTTAATAAATTCATCAGAGTTTGAAGTCCCACATGCCCCCAAGTTTCATGCTTCCATCTAATGAGTAAATATACCAAGTCATGATCAGAAGGCAACAATAAAGGCATTCGAAAACTTTCCAGATCTTGTCTCCTACTTATTTTAGTTTTGACCCTCAACAATCCCAAAGAATCGCAGCATAACTTGAAATCCTTCAACCTCTTGTCCTCTGGTCCAGTGAAGGATTCCCGTTGGATAACTCTCACCAGCATCAGTTCCGCCCTTTTAATTTCATTCACAGTTAGATCACCTTTCACTCGCTGACCTATTGTTCCTCTCGCATTTGTTAAAAACCGGTTCATCCAGGCAGTTACTCTCAATATCTTGTAGTAGTTTGAAAAGCGATAGTAGTACTGATCGTTTTCCCTTTCAATACATGTTGATGTTAAAACAATCTTTCTCTTTTCCGAGTTCACAATATCTGGGTCAGGGTATATTTCCCTATGGGGCCAATATCTTCTTGGTCTTCTCAACCAACTCGGGCCCTCCCACCACTTCGATCTCTCCAGAGAATCGGCTAAGCACCCCCGTGATGGTAAATCCGCTGGATTCAAACATCCTGGTACATGATACCAATCCTCTGTCTCACTGAGAGATCGGATCTCCATAACTCGATTCATTACAAAAGTCGCCCAGTTATTTTTTCCCTTGATCCAATGGAGTGCATTCATGGAGTCTGTCCAATAAAATCGCTCCATGTCTTCAAATTTTAGGTCCCTCACAACGTTGTTCACCAAGCGGGCCCCAACCAAGCATGCCAACAGCTCCAAACGAGGAATGGTAGTCCCCTTCAAAGGAGCCACTCTCGACCGAGCCTGAACCAGTTGACACGCCACTTCCTGTTCGCTCTCGATGCGCAAAAAAATACAAGTGGCGTAGGAGGCCCTAGACGCATCACAAAAGACATGAAGAGTAGTTCCAATCCGGTGTTCTTCTCTATAGCAAAGCCATCTCGGTATGGCAATGGATTTCAGAGACTCCAATTTGGCCAGCCACCTCAAAAACTCGCAAGACAAGTTTTCAGGCAGAGGCTCATCCCACGACAATTTTAACAGCCACGTTTCCTGTAGGATAAGTCTCGGAACGAGGGTCACTGGACAAGTGAAGCCCACCGGATCGAAAATACGGCTTGCCAAGGAGAGTACCTTTCTTTTGTTTATTGGCCCCTGTATTTCCAAATTCTCCAAAGAACAAGCCAAAGTGTCCTTTTCTTGATTCCATGTCATGCCCAACAACCTTCCTCTATCAGACCTAGGACCATCACACATTATACTGGTAACATTGCTTGTCCAATCACGCAAGTTGAAATGAGCAGAAGCCAACAATCTCTGTGCTTCGTCCACAAATTTTTCCATATCTGTGACTTTTGAGAAACTAGCCACACAGTTATCGATGTATAAAGACTCCCTCAATAATTCAGCTGTTTCTTGCCAGTGTTCAGGAGCCTTGTTCAAGTGGTGAAACAGCGTGGCAAGCAGGAGATATGGACTCGTCGTGATTCCGAAGACAACTCTCGCATGACGTAAAACCATCACATTTCCCTCTTTGTCATACCAGAGGAATCTTAGATAATCTCTGTCTTCCTCCCTAATCCCAATTTGGAGGAAGGCCTTCTCTATGTCCGAGGAGACTCCTATCTCGCTCTTCCTAAATTTATTCAAAATTCTTGGGATCGTTTCTATCATATTCGGACCTCTTTCTAGACAATCATTCAGTAAAAGTTTTCCCTTCTTCTTCGCCGAAGCATCAAAAACTGGTCTTACTTTGGTGGTTGGACTATTCTCTTTAAAAACTGGTCGATGTGACAAATAGTGCACGCCTTCACGTTTATTGTCTATAACCCTTTCTATTATTTTATTCCTTAGCCACCTTTCGAGAATATCTTCATATTCTGCCAAATTTCCGGTATTCACAAGATGTTTCCTCACGTTTGCTAATCGTTTTTCGGCAACATCTCTATTGTCCATGAGTAGTTCTCTTTCGCGAATCCAAGGAAGGGCAACCTGGTAACGCCCCTCACAATCCTGTGAAATAGTACGTGCAAAATATTCTTCCGTTTCTTTTTGTATCGAGTCGTCTTGACGAGCATCTGAAATACCAATAGCCTCTAATCTCCATAAATTCTCCAAATCGCTAGTCAACAGTGAAGTTGTGCAAAGGCCACTAACGCTAGTTTCTTCTTCTGTGGCCGGAATCTTGCCCATTAAAGTCCAGCCCAACCTCGTTTGCACCGCCACAAGCCCAGAAGGAAGTCTTCTATGCTCTCCGGTTAGTAATTTTCCAGCAATATCTGCTCCTATAAGAATCTCAAGAGGTCCCCTGTGTAGATCAGTTAATTCTATGTCATGAGCACTAAGATCTTGCATCCATTTACCCTGATGGACCCTGGGCACGCTGTCGCAGATAACATCTTGGCTCAGTGCTTCAAAATTACAGCCATAAGATCCGTCTAAATTGCTCAACCTGATATCATAAACTCCATGTTCGTACAACTCTGTGTTCGATCCACCAAACAAAGAGTGGCGAAGAGACTCTTTTTTGGAACATTCATATCCCATTTCTTCCGCCGTGTCCTGGAGTACATAGGACCTCTGAGATCCCGTATCAATCAAAATTCGTCCCATTCTTTCTTTACACTTTCCTCTGATAGTCACTCTCAGTGTGGGCAACAACACCACAGGCGTCGTCAGATTGGTCAAAGTCTCATCCCTCATCATCCCTCGGGCTGGAGTAGCATTCTGGTTCTTCCTGGGGCACATAATCCTTGAATGTCTCAATTCCCCACAGCTGGTGCAACTTGTCTTAACTTTGCAGAATTTGCTCAAATGACCATATTTCAGGCATCTGAAACAAGCCCCTTTCTTCTTTAATTTTCCCAATTTATCTTCCAATGTCAAATTTTCCGCGAATTCGCACTTTGTACTTTCATGATCTCTTTCACAAAAGGCGCAATTCTTCCTCTTATTCACTGCTTCAGAGGCATTCAAAAAACCAGCAGCCGTGGGCAGGGGATTCCTCTCATTTCTTCGATACTTCACGATAGAGCTTTGTGACTGAGGGTGCTCATTTGATGGTTGGCCGGCTGTTATTTCGTCCCGCGTACCGAACGTGCTTTCTAATGCAATCAATTTTCTCTCCAAAAATTCAATCAAATCTCCAAGAGAAAAAGCTCCTGTGAATTCCCGGTGTGATTCAAGCTTTAAGTCTGATGGCAATAGCTTGAGGAGTAAAGGGCACAATAAGTTACCGTAGCTTTCAACGACAACACCCAATGACTCCAAACTTCTAATCTGCACCAGGATTCTGCCGTACAATTCTCTGAAAGCCCTCACGTCCTTTGTCACTCTAAGTGGTTTCAAGGCCAAGAGGTTGTTCATATGCACGTCGATCAACCTTTCCCCTTTTCCGAAGCGTTTCTTCAACAATTCAACGGCCTTATCGTAATTTTCCTCAGATAGGCAAAATCCTTCCACAGTTTGGGCCGCCGTTCCACCCAAGTAGGCTTTAAGATAGTTAAATTTATCTATCTTGGTCAAGTGTTCATTCCTATTGATTGATGAATCGAAGGCATTCCAAAAATTTAACCACTGGCTAATTTCCCCGTAGAATCTTTCCATTGTCAATTTGGGTAACTTAACCATCCCAGTTAGAGTCGGTCGACCGATTTCTCCTGGATATTCCTTCTTCGTGGCAGTTGCAGTTTCCCTCTGCATTCCTTCCGCTACCACCAGACTTCTTTTCTTTAACAAATATTTCCACGCCACGGTCTTTTCCCGGTATTCCTCTACCATCTTTAGATCTTTCTCTAGATCTTTGATGTCAATCAGCTTACCGATTTCTTCGTCTACCCGCCTCAGTTCTTCGTAGACATCCGAAAGCTGCCCCAGCAGTTCCTCGTGGTCACACTCCTTGTGCACGTCATATTCCTCTATTCTTTTCCCGTACTTGGATAAAGACGTGCGGAGTATGGTTCTCTTCTTCTTGAGTCTCTCTAGCGCTTCTTCTCTCTCCATCTTCTGATCCAAAAGGGTTCCAAATATAGGCACGGCTTTCTCCTCGCGTCCCGGCTGGGATGCCAAATGTCGCGTTCAGCGGCGCAGCGCCCAGGCTCTATTTTGCCCAGACGCCCGAAGTCTCTTATTCTGGTCCCGGGGAGGAAAAAATCCGTGGAATCTCAAGGGTAGAGAAGAGCGATTCCCAAGAAGTCAAATCCGCGGAAGTGTCTAAGGCAGGTATCAACCAAAGCGTAGACCTCTCGAGAGCGGGCCGAGAAACCACACGACTCTAACCAGTCAACTACTTTATTTTTTGTCACGAATATATATACATATAAATATTTACATATGGCAAATATGTTTCTTATAATGGATTAAATTTACATATATTTAAAAAAATATAAATCTATAAGAAAAATAACATTCTTTTCCCAACAATAAGTTTAAAATCGAAATCTTTTCAAAATGTTATTAATAATAGTTCGCTTACTAATTAGAATACTTGATCTAAATCGAAATATTTATAGACGCTCGCTCGATTTGAAGATTTATATCGTAACTAATCTGACTGTAAAGTTTGGAGCTGGACGTTTCACAAGAGTGACATCCACGGCGCCAATTTATAATTGTAACGAATAGTGTTTGAATAAAACATTTAATCGGGTAAACCCGGGCGTTGCCCGGGTCATTCGTCTAGTATATATATAAAAGTCAGCGTATGTATGTATGTTTGTCAACTATACACGTCCACAATACATAACTAAACTGACTGATATTTTAACAGTATATAAAGTAGAATCTGGAAAAACTCTTAGTGAAAATTTCAGGTCTCTATCCCGAATATCCGTCGTGTTATTTGCAAATTTGCTCTTTCGCTCGCGCCTCTAGCGGTGAAAATGGGGGGTAATACCAGCTGACCTAATGTACATGTAAAGTTTGGAGCGGGACGTTTCACAAAAGTGAAATCCACGTCTCCAATTTATAATTGTAACGAATAGTATTTGAATAAAAACATTTAATCGGGTAAAACCCGGGCGTTGCCCGGGTCATTTGGCTAGTAGATTATAAACACAAGGTAATAAGACCAAATCCAAGGATAAGTCACAATTTGGATTATAGATTATAAACACAAGGTAATAAGACCAAATCCAAGGATAAGTCACAATTTGGATTATAGATTATAAACACAAGGTAATAACCAAATCCAAGGATAAGTCACAATTTGGAGATTATTAAAATATACAAGTATCAGAGTCGTCAATTCTGTCATCGTTTGCTTTTGTGAATGGAATGCTTTTACGTAATATATGTAAAATACTTAACTAATATGACTGAAATTTTAGCAGTATGTATAGTAGAATCTAGAAAAACTTATATTGAATATTTCAGGTCTCTATCCCGAATATTCTTAGAGTTATTTGCAAATTTGAGTTGCAAATTTGTTCTTTCGCTCGCAAGCAGCGCCT
Source organism: Cordylochernes scorpioides (assembly GCA_030710605.1). NCBI lineage: Eukaryota > Metazoa > Arthropoda > Arachnida > Pseudoscorpiones > Chernetidae > Cordylochernes > Cordylochernes scorpioides. Next base: position 85,049,072 of record CP092865.1, on the reverse strand, counting down.
CTGGCGGTGAAGATGGGAGGTAATATCAACTGATCTAATGTACATGTAAAACATGTTTTAACAGGACATAGAAAAAAATATGGAAGAGATATTTGTCGCATTATTAGCCAAGAAAAATTGAAATTGACAGGTTCTGGGCATTAAAGTATCGAAATTACTCTTCAGGGTTTCTCAACCTCTTTATTTCTCTCCATGAGTGATTCTTTCACCTCCAGAATAAAATATTTGTTCATTGCAAAAAAAAAAAAAAGATGAAATGTCGCTTCAGAAATATGAAGTGTACACACATATTCAATTTCATTTTAACCGAATTATTTGCATGTCTAATATCCATTATATATGATGTCTCAGTTTTGATAATGTGTAATAATCTTATCAACAATTCATCACACCCAGGTTTCTAAATGCCCAAAATTAGGTTTCTCACCATTTTAAACTTATTACAAATATAAGTACTCGTATTTGTGAACAAATTCAAGAAATGGTTCATATATTGGTCTATTAAGTTGCAACCAAAAACATACATATAAGAAATACCTAGAAGAATATAATGAATGCATACAAATTATGAATATTGTTTTTCTACAATAAAGTGCAAACAGCACAATGTAACAAGGTAATTTGATATGAAAGAGACTGACTGTATATTTTCTATTTATTTTTTTATTTATTACTGGGCATGCGCTATATATTATATATATATTTACATGTAACGGTTCAAACTATATATACAAGTATGTTACTTGTAAGTTATATAAATTATTATTTATTTAAAATTATATTTCATAGCTTCAAATACTCTTAAATCGACCGCCAGAGGTCACGCTTCCCTTATAAAAACTCATTGTTGATGTTTTTCTTGGCCGACTGTTTTACATATGGAATTATAATAATGATAGGGTGGAAAAAGTTTAGCTGCAAATGTTTTATTTGTAAATTATGGAATACGTGATATATTATAGAAACTAATTGAATAAATAAAAATAAGGTTTAAAAGAATTAAAGGTGTGGTGTAATTTAAAGGGCAAAAACAGCTATGGTAAAATTTGTATCTAAGAATGATTTAACAAAAATGGATATAACTATAAACAAGCGATTGAAACTATTGTAAATCATGAATGAGGATCAAAAAGTTAAAACGAGAAAATAAGTAAAAGGTAGATACGAAGTACCTTGGAAAGGATGATTCTGGTTGGAGTTAATTTCCGGAGATGGCTAGCGTTGGAGATATCCGGAGTTGTCTGTAGTTAACTGGAGATGGTTGTTGTAGATGACTATGGCTTGAAGCTATGGCTTTGGATGAATTGGGATATGTCTTGTTTAAAGTTGGTTATTTTTAGTTGAAAAAGCTAGGTTTGATTGGAGATGAATGTCTTGTAGATGGCTATGGTCGATGGTAGATGGCTGGGGTTGATTGTAGAAGATTATTGTCGTTTGTAGAGGGCTACTTTTGATTTTAGTTTGTTTATAGTAGGTGGAAATGGCTATTTTTGATTGGAGAGGATTATGTTTGATCGAAGAAGAATTTGCACATTAGAAAATTATATATATTTGGGTGAAGGATTTGCATAATTGAAATTAGATATTTTTGCTTTTGGCATATTGAACAAACAGGTAAATATCCTGTTTACTATTATTATAAATAAAATAATAAATTAGTTGATTTTGATTATTTCCTATAGAATTATTAGCTGTTGCTTGAGTTTGGTATTCATGAGTATGTTACGATATTGTTTTGCAGTCGTGGCAATAATAAAATAAATAGTTCAGATCATTATTGCTTTAATTTAGGTGATTAAAAAATATATAAACATAATTTGATAAATGAACTGCCTGGCTTAAGGCGGAATATTATGTTACAAAAATATATAAATATAGAGTTTCAAGATACAAATCATTTCTAGTATTAGAAAAATATATTGTTGTTTCATTTGAATATTGATTTCGAGCAATATTTATTAATATTTATGTGTATATGAAAAAATATAGTTTATTTACATATTAGATCTTATTTGATCAATCAATATTAATATTTAAACAATATAACAAATATAATTTACACTTCGACCAATTGAATTGATATAGAGGGAATGCTTAAATTTTTGTAATTTTTAATGGTAACGCACATTATACCTCATTCTGAAGCATAAAAATAGTCCTGCCATATATTGTTTTAGTCTAATTATTTTTTCTTTTAATCGCTATAATTGAAATTCAAAATTGAGATTGGCAAAATAGATTTATTAGATAATCTATACATTAAAATTTTCAATTGGACCAATATCCAGCTCAAGTAACTTGAAACATTGGTTATACTAAAGGGAAAAGGTCATTGAAACAGAGAACCAAAACCAGGTGGTTCATGATATGTTGCTTATGTGACAGTAAACCTGAATGTTTTCCAAGGATTGGTAAGCTGAGATCAACGGTAATATGTGCCAATCTCTCGAGGCTAATCCAACAATCAGCAATGGTAAACTATCAGGCGATATGGGTACATCATGAAATACTTTGTATTTTCACATTTATGACAAGGTAAGGCCAACAGGATCTGCCACCTTGTACCTCATGAATTGATGCCAGCTCAAGCAAACCCTCGAGTAGATTTGCACAAGAATCTGCTAGCTAATATACAGGGTGATCCAAAAGTCCCGCACAACTTTAAAAATTAATAACTCCGCGAATATTTGCGCTAGAGCAATGCGGTAAACACCATTGTGTTCAGGGTGCAATGGGATTTTTTATGGCAAATAATGAAAAATTCGAAATTGATTTTAGTTACAACTTTATTCGCTAGATGGCGCTCTACCAGAATCAGCGATTCAGCGGCCAAATTGTTTGATAAATTGAAAAATATAACTGAACGACACGTATTTTTCCTTTTTAAATACCAGGAAAGAACCCAAATAATGTCAAATGATAAATTAATAAAACACCATTTCGCCAAAAGTTAGAAGAAATGGTTAACGATTTTAAATACAATCTGAGATATGTAAAATAGGTATATGCAAATTAAAACATGTAGCAAAAAAAAAAAAAAACCTGATATTTTAGATGCGGTTTGCTGGAATCCTCTCACACACACACACACACACACACACACAGCTATTTAAATTTCGAAAACAATAATTTTCCATTTTTTAAAATTCAACTCTCTCTCAGTTTCGATTATATTTATTTTAATTTATTTGAAAAATATTTATCTATCTTTGATGATTTATTTTATTCTGGAATGCCGTTGTTGTTTTTGTCGTGTCCAATAAAGAGCCTCAGATGTCTCCATGCACCTCTATCACAGCAGCAGCAGCATTGTCCACTATCTTGGGTGTGTAGAGCAGCTGCTCTGGGTCTATGTCAATTTTCTGCAAGGCTGCGGGCATGAGAATATGTGGGTAGGTGTTAGTTCCACACCAGGACAGCTGTTGCATGTTCTATAGGTTCTTGTGCCATCTGGATGTATTGTCATCCTTTATGTTTTTTTCTATATCTTGTTATAGTTTTGTCATTTTTCTCTCGGAGTTTATTTCACATTTTGATCTTTTCTTATTTTTTGTTTAATTATCTTGTATTTTGCAAAAGCATTAGCGTCAAATAATGACATTTGTTCTTTCCTTTGGCTTCCTTTGCAAATTCAACTGCCATTTCATTACCCCCTATCCAAACACTGGCAGGAATCCATTGTAGAATGCAGTTACTCTCCAATGATATCAGTTGAGTAAGAAACGAATGTATTTTCTGTGTGATTATAGTATTGCCCTTCTGAATTGCTTCTAGATCGGATATGAAGTCGTTGTACGGTATATTATAATTCCTTCTGCTTGATGCAGGGATGGTTGGTTCAGGCATACATCAAGAGCTTTCCAGATAGCTGTCAGTTCACAAGTGAAGTTTGATGAAATCTTTCTTGCTCCTTCTTTGATTTTGATGTATGTTCCATCTTGCAGTATTATGTTAATTCCAGCCCCTCCATTACTTATGGTAAGGTCTGATGATCCATCTGTATATGCTGTTAAATAATTTATCTGATCGCATAAACCAATTATGTCAAGTCCTTTCTTTTTAAGTATGATTTTATTCTCTTTTTTTATTGAAGGGTTCATTCAGGTTAAGATTGATGATTACATTTGATGGTAATGGAGTAGGAAATATTGGTTATTCTCGAATTTGAAATTCATTATGTTTCATATTTATGCTTTTTCTAATATTGTTGTCGTACTGAAGTGTTGAATATCTTTTGAGCCTTTCTTTTTGTGTCCAGTTTAAATAGGTTCTATGGGATATGTGTTCGGTTTCTTTAAGGTTTAAGCTATTGGTGATTTTTTTTTGTTTTTAATTGTCTCCCGCTTTCAAGTAGGTCTAGACCACATTCTCTCTGAATTTTCTAATTGTTGGTATTTGAAACAGAACCAGTGATTAATTTGGCCGCTTTTACTTGAACACTGTCTAGTCTTCTTTTTAGTGATGAACTTGAGGGAGCCCAAACAGGTGTTTTATACTTCATTATTGGCCTTATTAAGGTGATATATGTTGTTCTGAGAATTTTGGGTTTTGCTCCCCAATTTGTTACACATAGCCTTCTCAGAATGTTTAGGTTTCTGGTAGCTCTATTTGAGGTGCTAATTATGTGTTCTGTAAATCGCAATTCCTCATCAAGTATCACACCTAGGTAATTTGGAGATCTAATTTTATCAATTATATGGTTGTTTATGCTTATTTTGGAGTTAAATTCATGCCTTTTTTCCTGTCAGTGAAGGAGACCTATAGGTTTGTGTTTATTGGGTTTATTGTCATTTTGAATTTCATTGCCCACTTCTCCAGTCCTCTCATTGATGTGTTCAGTGTCTTTATGATATTTCTATACTGCTACTTGTGTGCCATATGGCTATATAATCTGCATAACAGGCAACTTTTGTGTCTTCAGTGAGGATGCATGTTGTTAAGGTTGTGTCGTAATTAGATATACAACAACTCAAACTCGATTATGACTCTTTTTAGCTCTTATTCTTTTCGTTTGGCCAACAAAAAATGTCCAATTTATATACACATATATTCTTACATAATGAGACTTTAAAGAATGCAAATAATCTTCATCTATTTACATACACAACACATCTCCCTCCTTAATAATACTCCAGTCGGTCTGGGGGTTTCCTGGCTCTCTGAGGTCTAGGACTGCGGACGGGCACTTGCACAGCGGCAGTCTCCGGTTTAGGAGTGCAAGAGGGCACGTGAACAACAACAGGCCCTGGTCTAGGAGTGCAAGAGGGTACGTGCACAGAAGCAGTCTCCTCCTTGTTTCCTGATGTAACCTCTGGAACCTCCTCTTCACTTTATTTCTGACTTCCACCTACAGGCTTCTCTCCTGATGTTCGAGGAAGTATCAAATTTCTTGTCTCCACTTGTTTCTTTCTCATAGGTAGCAATTAATTGATATGCCTCTTATACACGACGCCCTCGCAACTTATAAGGTAGTGACGGTAGCTCAATAATTTCAAAATTGTACCTTTTTACCGTTTAGGTCCAGTTGCATAGTTGCGGAAATAAACCTCGCAACCTGTAGTAAACTGCTCCTGCCTTCTTACTGCCTCATGAAATACCTCTCGCGGATTTCCCAACTTGGTATTAAATTCTAGAATCTTAATCTTAAACTTCTCTTCATTAGCAGTTCCGGGGAGGAATTCCTTTATTAGAGTTTGGGGGAATGCTCTATGAGCAAATAGGAATCTTTTTAGATTCGTTTCTAAATCATCCTTCCCGTAATTCTTTCTCAAAAGGTTTTTAAACTCTATTACATATCTCTCAGCTAAACCATTTGTACTAGTATTATACGGACTGGTCTTAGTCTGCCGTATAACATTCACTTTGGTAAATTGCTCGAATTCACCGGAGACAAACTGTCTTCCGTTATCTGTAACCAAAAATTAGGGCAATCCAAATCTGGCAAAAAATTCTCTAAGATGATTTATAATCGTTTTGCTGGTAATCTCTTTGATGATAAAAATTTCTATCCACTTTGAGTATGCGTCCACGAGAACCAAAAACATTCTTCCCATGAACGAACCCGCTAGATCAAGATGAAATCGATGCCACGGTTTTTCGGGCCAAGTCCATTCCGAGATGGTAGCCGGGGGCATGCTTGCCGATTCTTGGCATACTCTACATTCTCTAGTTAACTCCTCGATGTTAATGTCTATGCCTGACCACCAGAAAATACCGTCTGGCAATCATCTTCATTTTAACAATCTCCATGTGTATTTCATGCAAATCATTTAAAATTAAAGATCTTAATTTTTGGGGAATTACCACTCTTTCACGCCATTGAAGACAACCAAACTCCAAACTTAATTCCTCATTGATCTTATAATGAGGAGCTAGTGGGTTTTCTCTCGGTACCCTTGTGAATTTCCACACACAGTTGCCTTCTCTAACATTCCTTAATACTATAGACAGTATTTTATCTTGGGGCGTCTCATATGCCACCTCAATAAAAGAGAACGGTACCTCATTCAACTTCCTGAGAAGTACTTGGTCTTCATCAAGAGACTCCTTGACACTCGATTCTAAAGGAAGACGTGACAATGCGTCAACATTGGAATAATCACTAGTTTTTAGAAATTCCACAGTATAATAAAATGCAGCTAATTTTAAGGACCATCTTTAAATTCTGGATGATGCACATATGGGAATTGGTTTATGAGGTGAAAATATATGAATTAAGGGTCGGTTGTCTGTGACCAATACAAATTTTCGTCCCAGTAGGTATTGTCTGAATTTCTCAACGCCAAAAGTTATGCTCAACGCTTTCTTTTCTAGTTGAGAGAAGCGTTTTCCGCTTCAGTTAATGTTCTAGAAGCAAAAGCTATAGGGCATTCTTCCTTTCTATCATTTCTATGACTCAGAATTACGCCTAGTCCATAGTCCATTAATAATGATTTACATTTTTAAAATAACATTCGATATTCTTTCGTCCAATTCCATCTACAATTTTTATTCAAAAGTTGATAGAATAACGCTAAATTGTTTGCTATATTCTTTATGAATCTATAATAATAAATTAAGAGTCCTATGAAAGATCTTAATTGCGAAACATTCTTTAGGTTCAGGCACCTCTATCACTGCTTTAATTTTATTTTCTAAGGGATGCAGTCCATATTTATCCATTTTAAACCCTGAATATTCCACCGAATACTTTTTGAATTTACATTTATATCTGTTTAACTTTAAACCTTTTTCTAGCAATCATCTAAACACTAGATCCAACTTTTGTTCATGATCTTCAAAGTCTTTTCCTGCAACCAAAATATCATCTATGTAGCAGGCCACACCTGGCAAATCAGCAAATAGACCTTCCATAATCCTCTGAAATTTATTTGGTGCTACCGCTACGTCATATGGTAGTCTTTTATAAGAAAACAATCTCTTTGTTGTGTTTATATCAAGAACAGCTTTGACTTATTCCGCTAACATTACTTGTAAGTAAGCCTGTGATAGGTCTAGAGTAGAAAGTACCGTGCTTGTAGATAATTTTGAAAAGATCTCATCGATCGATGGAATGGGATACCTATCTAATTCTATTGCTTTATTAGCTGTACATCTAAAATCACCACATATACTTACACTACCATCCTTTTTTAATACTGGTACTATTGGAGCGGTCCAATATGCATGAACTATAGGTTCTAAAATGCCAGAATTTACTAAACGATCAATTTCATTCTCTACTTTGTTTTTTAGAGAGAAAGGTAAACTTCTTGCCTTACAAAACATAGTAGTCACATCCTTTTTTAAATTAAAATTTATTTTAACATTCTTTAGACAGCCCAAATCTTTGTTAAACAAATATGCATATCTATAAATCAAACTATTTATATTAGATTCATTATTCAAATTTTTGATGCTAAACAATCTAGAATAATCAAGTTTTAACTATTTAAGCCATTCTCTTTATAACAAAATCACCTGGATTTTTCATTTACCACTATTAATGGTAAATATTGGTTGGCTTATTTTGCAAAAACATTTTTTGCCCTATAATCTTAATTGATTTACCACAAAAGGATTTTAATTTTAAATTTGTTAGAAATAGTTTTTTTACCTTGCCAATAAATCTTATAAATATCTTTAGGTATTAACGTAACTGGACTTCTTGTATCTATTGCAAAGCACAAAGAATAATCATCTACTGTTAAATTTATTGTGGCATCAGTTTCGCCCTGGACAGAATATATAGAGTTCTCTTGTATAAATTTACATCCCCACATTTTTTTACTAGCTTTGCAGACCCTACTTAAATGACCCAGTTTTTTACATTTCAAAACAAGTCTTCGTTCTATGAGGGCAAACAGAGGCCACGTTTGAATGTCTTTCACCACATCTATAACACATTATTTCTCCCCTTTGCCTGAAAGGCCTATGCTGAACCATACTATTATTGTACTCACCCTTTTTATCTTTTTCGTTCACAGGGGATATCTTGGCCACTAATTTATCTTGTAATTCTCTTGTATTTATCTCCGCCAGTTCGAACGAGATCGCCACTGCAAAACTTTATCCAGGGTGACATCGTCGTTTTCTTGTAGTAGCTTCTTTTGCAGGCTTTCTAACTTGATTCTAGCCACAAAACGGTCTCGCATCATGGTTCCCAGCATATCGCTGAAATTGTAATTTATTGCTAAATGTTTCAATTCTCTAAGATATTCCGAAATTTATTCTCCTTCCTGTTGAATTCTCTTTAAAAATCTGCATCGCTGTGGTATCACTTTCTTCTTTGGATCCAAATGCAGCTTAATTCGTTGAATGATAGTATCATAGGGTTGATCTTTCATTAGTCCAGGAAGAAAATGTCGTTTCCCTGCTTCAAAGTTTCAGAATCTGGTAGCGAGGTAAAAATCAGCACTTTAATCTCCTCCTTCAGATGCCAAAATGAAAGCCTCAAATTTTTGTACAAAAAGATCGAAGTGCCCTCCACTGGGCTATAGCATCTAAAAGGTACTATTAACTTTGAACTTGTCATGCTGATCTTTTCTACTCCTTTGTTTTCTTGATCCAGATAGTTTAAAAGATATAGTTGTTATACTTGCATAGACGCCGTTTTCCTCAGCTTTTTACTGGCTCTGTAGATCGCGCATCCTCGTCGCCACTTTTGTTGTGTCTTAATTAGACGTACAAGAGCTCCAACTTGACCACGGCCAAAAACAAAGGTCCAATTTATATATACATATATTTTTACATAATGCGGCTTTAAATAATACAAATAATATCAATCTATTTACATAAACAACAGTTAATATATAGTGAGAAGAGTAGAGGACTGAGCACAGATCCCTGAGGTACACCAGCCCATGTTCTTCGGTCCTTGGAAAATGTTCCATTAATCCGAACCTTTATCCTTCTCCCCCTTAAGAAGTCTGCAATCCAGATTAAGGTTTATCCTCTTACTCCGATGTTGTGCAGCCTTTCAAATAATTTCTACACTCGATCAAAAGCTGAGGTCATATCCAGGAATACGGACGTTGTCTTCTTTGGCTGTTTTTCCTAGAAATCTATTATTGATTGACAGAAGTAGAACAGTTTATCAGTTGTACAGTGTCTGGATCTTTAGGCAGTTTGGTAGAAGTTTATTTTATTATTGTTAGTGAGCCAGACTATGAGCCTACAGTGGATATTTCATACTGTTATTTTACAAATTATTGTTGATGGTAGTTTCTTGCTTGTTTAACTAACCTTTTCACATTATTTTTTAGAGTCCTGCCTTCAATCGTTTAGCTGAGTCTGGAAATCTTGAAAGATATTCAGCAATTATTTCAGCCATCTGTTCGTTCTCGCTATTCATATCGGTTAGAGTATTGGAGGATTAGTGTTGGTTTTGATTGTTTTATAACAAAAATTATATTCCAGTGATGGCTTTCCTTTTTTGGATCCATTTTTTTTTTCGCAGAATTCTGCCCATTTTTCCAAATTTCTTGTTCTATTTTGTGACTAATTTCAATGAGTTCCTTTATGATTTCTTCTGTTTTATTTGTTTCAAGAGGTTCATTAATATTGTCTCTCTCTGCAATCATTGCCTCGATATTGTGGTCCTTCCAGTAAAGTATTCACAGGTCTTTACGTCTACCTCTAGGTATCGATACTTAATTCGATATTTAATTCTTCGTTGCACAGTTCTTCAAGCTTTTCTGTGAATTTTTTCCAGTGTTCTTTTATTCTGTTGGAAATTCTCAATTTTGAATTTTAGGATTGTTAAAATTGGTCTGTGGTCACTGATTGCACTTTTCAGAATTTTACATTGTGTTGTGGGTGCGATGTTGTAATTTATCGCTGTGATGTCTATTGCGGATTCTGTGCCTGTGGACTTCTATCCAAGTCCATTTCGTTATTTAACGGTGTAAGGTCGAGGTCGGTTAGCATGTCCTCAACATGCTGACCTTTGTTATCCTGGACAGGTGATCCCCAAGTTGGTCTTTCGGCGTTAAAATCACCAAGTATGATTGCGATATCCGAAGACGCTTCACTTAATGTCTCTATCAGGCCTGTATTGATGCTAGTATTATCGTGGTGATAAACATTTATGATTGGAATTGCTTTATCTGTAAGATAGATTTCTATTGCCTGAGCTTCTGTCGTGCTTTCTCTAGGCTTACTCTGATTATAGGCGATTTCCTCTAATTTGATTTCTAGAGTTTTAATCAAAACGGCAAGTCCTCCTCCGAATTTTCCCGGTCTGTCCTTTCGTGGTGTTGTATAATCTTTGATATTGAATCTCAGATTTTGATTCAATTTTGTCTCCTGAGGACAAGTAATATGTACATTGTTGTCACAGAGAAGACAAGTCAGCTCTTTATTTTCTTCTGGGTACCATTTATATTGAGTTGTAGTAGATTGAATTGTGTCCTCGTAGTAGATTTCTCATCATGAGCTCGAGCTGCAGCTCCTGACGCGGCGGTTACCCCGGACGCGGTAGCATTACTGGAGATATCAGTTTTGCTCTTCATTTGAAAATGGGTGCCGTTGCAACGCTAGTCATCTTGGAAACGAACCAGAATTTGGTCAAATATTCCAAGGGTCCAGGGGGGACCGCAAGGAGGTATGGTCGGACTTCTCCCCTTCCCCCTGGAATGCCGTCACTACTGGATAAAGCACTCTTGGTGATATTTTGAAATTGTTATTCAGAATCTGCCACTGAAGCTTTACGAGCGTTTCGTTCCTTTAAAGATATTCGAAGCGGTAAAGGACCAATGAGTTGCTACTCTCTAAAGCGATTGATTGAAAGTTTTGAGGAAACTGGATCTCTGGAAGCAAAACCTCGGAGTGGAATACCATCGACATGCAAGTCAGTGGCTGTTACGGTTTTGCAGGAGGCTGAAGCTATTGAAACGTTATCCACGTATGGAGAAGTAAGTGCTAGACAAGTTTCTCGACAAACGGGGATTTCGTATGGAACAGTTTGGAGAGAACACATATTTAGAATTTTTCTATAAAAATACCCTAACAAAATTCAAAGTTTTCACGAGTTGAAAGTCAGCGAATTTGAGAAGCGTCAAGAATTCGCTGCATGGGTTTTCCGTCAAATTGATATTGATGAAAACTTGCTGTCAAATGTTCTAAGAACAGATGATGCTCACTTTTGTCTAAAGGGGTAATTTAACATTCAAAACTGCCTCATTTTGGCAACAGAAAACCCTAGGATTTTTACAGAAATACCACTTCATCAGCCCAGAGTTACAGTTTTGTGTGGGTTCACTTCTTCTTTTATTATTGGGCCATTTTTCTTTGAAAAAATCAATGGAAGAAATTTTAAAACCGTTTTTGTAACTGGTGAACGTTATGTTCAACTTTTGAGAGAAAAGGTTATTCCCATATTGCAGGACAGACAAGCACTAAGCGAAATAACATTCGTGCAAGTTGGAGAACCTCCTCACATCTCCCGCGGTGCCAGACAATTGCTGAAGGATACGTTCGGTGAAATTCGTTGATAAGTCGCCACTTTAAATACCAGTGGCCTCCAATATCACCAGACTTGACGCCTTACAATTTCGGTTATAGGGGTACATTAAGTCGCGTTTTTATCGATGCCGGTCTACCACATTGGCCATGTTGAAGGCTTCTATCAGATGGCACGTTTTATAAATTTCAACTATTTAATTGTGACCATTCTGTCATCTATCGTCTGCAGGCGGTGTTTGAGAATGAAGGGCGCCACATTGAGCAAGGATTGTGACCTAATACAAGAGAGAAGGCAGTTACCTCATGTGTTATATTTTTCAGCTCCTTGTTTTGTGTTATGGGAATAATAAATGCTGTCCTCACATCTTGACTCTTTTTTTTTCTGTGAACAGTAATTTTTTTGTTTGTCATTTGCCCACATCTTATACGAGGTGTGGTCAAAAGTATCGCGACTTTTGAATTTTCGCGGGTTACGTATATTCGAATTTCGATATTTTTGTGGCTTTATGTTGGTACTCATGTCTCTCACTTATGCCGACAAGCTCGGCCATTTTGAATGTTGACTTACTTGTTGACAGCTGCTTTGCTTGCAGGTGTTTTGGATGTCTTCTATTTTTACCTATTAAAAAAATGGATCAAAGAACCTGTATAAAATTTTGTGTGAAAAACGAAATTAAGTGCGCGGATATATTCCGAATGTTGACTGTGGCATATGGAGAAGCTACCTTGTACCGAAGCAACGTTTATCGGTGGTACAAAATGTTCTCAGAAGGCCGAGAAGATGTGAACGACGAAGAGCGTTCCGGACGCCCGAGCACTTCAACAACAGACGAAATTATTAATGAAGTGGAGAAAATGATATTGGCCAATCGTCGAATCACCGTTAGAGAAGTTGCTGAGGACCTAAACATATCGATTGGTTCGTGCCATTTGATTTTTATCAATGATTTGGGCATGAGACGGGTCGCCGCGAAATTCGTACCAAAATTGCTCAATTGCGACCAAAAACAGCATCGCATGGACATTGCTAATGAGATGTTGGACTCTGTCCGCGACGACCCAAATTTGCTCCAGAGGGTCATAACTGGTGACGAAGCGTGGGTTTATGGTTATGACGTGGAAACCAAAGCTCAATCTTCTCAATGGAAGCTGCCGCACGAACCAAGACCGAAAAAAGCGCGCCTAGTTCGGTCGAATGTGAAAGTTTTGCTGACAGTTTTCTTCGATTGCAGGCGCGTGGTGCATCATGAGTTATTGCCACAGGGTAGAACGGTCAATAAGGAATATTACCTGCAAGTTATGCGCAATATGCGCGAAGCAATCCGCCAGAAACGCCCGGATTTGTGGAAGAACAAAAATTGGCTTTTGCACCACGATAACGCCCCTGCTCACACATCGCTGCTTGTGCGCGACTTTTTGGCCAAAAACAACACACTAATGATGCCGCAGCCACCGTATTCCCCAGATCTGCCCCCCTGTGACTTTTTCTTGTTCCCTAAACTGAAGAGGCCCATGAAAGGACTACGTTACGCTACGCTTGACGAGATAAAGACGGCATCGAAGGAGGAGCTGAAAAAAATTTTAAAAAATTATTTTTTGAAGTGCTTCGAAGATTGAAAAAACCGTTGGCACAAGTGTATAATATCTCATGGGGATTACTTTGAAGGGGACAAAATAGGTATTCATGAATAAATAAATAATTTTTGAAAAAACACAAAAGTCGCGATACTTTTTGAACACACCATAACACTGTTAACAATTTTACCCCTTATGTTTAGTTTATCGCTTTTCGCTCATTAGAAGAAATAGCATAAGGAATGTTCTCTGTATCCCCCCCTAACTTTAGAAATTTTGCGCAAAAATAATACAAAATGATTTTACTACCACGTTTTTCAACGCAAAAGGTCGATTTAAAAAATGTTTTTTTTAGGGGATACATTTTCAAAATTATGTACAGTATAATAAACAATGATAACATTTGACAAACCCATAGGATATTTGGAATAAAGTACGACAAATATATTTTGTCACTCCCCTTTATATTTCATTTTTGGATCATGACAAATATCCAGTTAAATAGTAAAGGGTCGCCAATTAGTGAAAGAAACTACACATTCCTTATAGCAAGAAATCCTATTAGTAGTGCCATCATAATTTTTGGTTTTATATTAACATTTCAAAAAATCGTGTATTGATATCAGTAGTTATTTTCAAACATTCAATCTATTTCACAAAACTCCATCTAAAATTAAATATTTTTGCTACATGTTTTAATTTGCATATACCTATTTTACATATCTCAGATTGTATTTAAAAATCGTCAACCATTTCTTCTAACTTTTGGCGAAATGGTGTTTTATTAATTTATCATTTGATATTATTAGGGTTTTTTCCTGGTATTCAAAATTAAAAACACGTGTCGTTCAGTTATATTTTTCAATTTATCAAACAATTTGGCCGCTGATTCGCTGATTCTGGTAGAGCCCCATCTAGCGAATAAAGTTATAACTAAAATCAATTTCGAATTATTCATTATTTGCCATAAAAATTCCCATTGCATCCTGAATACAATGGTGTTTACCGCATTGCTCTAGCGCAAATATTCGCGGAGTTATTAATTTTTAAAGTTGTGCCGGACTTTTGGATCACCCTGTATATAATGCATATTGCATAAAGTAAATTGCTATTTTCTATAAGAAGTGGCTCTTTTACCATAATTACAATACCGGAATATTGTTATTAAGATCATGCATCCGCCTTAATATATTTTGAAACTAAGACGTTTCGAATATAAGTGAAAGCTGTGTATTTCGTGGAATTTCAAAGGATAATTTGCCTAAAGTTCAAATAAAACTAAATGAATATTATGAACAGTTGGAGCATATATGAACTGCTTTGATTTATCTGGCTTTGAGGGTTTGAAAACGCTATAATTGTTTTATATATACACTGTCCTTGACAAATAAATAGTGACACTAAGTTATAATTTAAATAAAAACAATTCCCTTTAATATTTACAATATTACAACCAAATATAGACTTTTTTATTGATACACTGAGTGGTATGGTCTTACAAAGAGTCAAAATATTTATTCAACAACTCTTGTGGTATGGCTCAAAAAGTCAATGTTACAGAGCTTTGAATATATTCATCATCCGCAAACATAAGTTCTTTCATATGGATCTTAATTTTTGAGAAAAGAAAATGTTCGCAAGGTCTCAGAATATTTGGAAATAGGTGGATGATTGAATATTTATCCTTGTTTAAATATGAGATTGAGCATTGTCAAAAAAAAAAAGGACTAACTACCTGGTTTTGAATATTCAGATCGTATTTAAATAATTATGTTCATACATTTTTTAATATTTATAGATAATAAGCAGCATTAACAGTTTGTTCTTCATGAACAAATTCGTGATGGATAATTTTTTTGCTATCATAGAAGCAAACCAGCATCGTTCACTTCTGACCTTTGTAAACACACCCTTTTGCATTTTGGTGATGATGGTGTCTTCCATTGTCGTCTTTGAGGTCACTTTGTCGTTTAGTAATAGGATCATAGCGAAAACACCGTGTTTCATCAACTGCCTTAATTGAATTAATTATTTTTACCAGTTGTTTTAAATTGGTCTTTTTGTAAATACTAGATATTTACATGCTTTTAATAATCAGAAAGAAAATATAGCACAAATCAGGCATCACATAAAAATGCTTTCAGGGGAATTAAATGTAATTAAGGGAGTCAATTGGCTAAATTATTAATTATAATTTAGCCAATTGACTCCCTTAATTACATTTAATTCCCCTGAAAGCATTTTTATATTCAAACAACGATCCTATTGTATTCTTTCTTTTACCTTTGTGAAGAGTTTCTCGTTGCTCACAAAAATTGTTCGGTCAAATCTTAAATTTTTCCTTTTCCACTTTTGAAAACTGCAAACCAAACGAATAATTGTGCGAGAGAGATTTCACATAGAAAATATATTTCTCATTTTAAGAAACAACATAGAATATAATATAATACACTGCGGCCTGTGATTGTGAAACGACACTTGAAGAGTTACACCGCATGATTTTCTTTTCAACGAAAAATCAAATTTTTTATTTCAAGGTGAAATATCGACCATTTACAACCTTTTTGGATGAGGTATGAAAGGGTGAATTATGAAGAGTAATGATGAACGGAAAAAAAAAGTGTCCAGGGAAGGGAATCGAACCCACAATGTTCCGCTTACCGGGCAGATGCCATGTCCACTAGGCTACCCTGGACGTATTTTTCCGTTCGTAAATGATACATAAAGTAACTTATAATACAATATATTACACTGCGGCCTGTGATTGTAAAACGACACTTGAAGTTACACCGAATGAGTTTCTTTTCAACGAAAAATCTAAATTATTTAAATTATCGACCATTTCCAACATTTTTGGATGAGGTAAGAAAGGGTGAATTATGAAGAGTAATGATAGTAAAATATAGAATTTAATATTCGATCATTGTTCAATGTTCATTTTTCAATCCAGTTGTTTACTTACTTGAATATAAGGTTACTTCATTTCTGGCATGCCTTTCGAAAAATATTACAGCGTGGCCAGATTTAAGGGGGAGGATGCTATCGGTTGTTTGAAAATTGGGATTAATTTCTTACTTGTAGCCCAGCACACACATCAGTCTCATCATTTAATTGTTGGACTGTGTACTTCATTTATAAGCCTTATTTTTGTCTTACCATGTGCGTTTTGTGTTTGTTAGGCATATTTCCCCATACAAATTGAGCATATATATATATATTATAATTGTTTCATATATTATTTATATATATTTTTTGAATTCTATCGCTTATGTGCAATGTTGGCTGTGGGTTAAAAGAGGAACACAGCTCACAAAAAAACGAAGAAAGGCGGCGCCCAAAGAATAACAGGGAGAGAGGATGCGCAGTGTTGACCAATAAGGTCGTTCGTCTTATATGCAATCAATTTCTTTAATTCTAATCGTTTTATTCTATAGTATATTGAGGCTGTTATGAAAATTCCTTCAGAAATTGATCGTTAAGGTTTTAAATTTAGCATTTTAAATAGCACCAACGATTTAAGTTGATCATATAGTTCCTCTTCTTTATCATACTGCTATGGACAGTTGAAACTTCACACTCAACGCTGAAATGTGCCATTCAACCGTTCAATAAGTATTCAGTAGTATTTTTATTAGAGATTGAGGTATAAAAAGCATAATGTTTCCTTCACACATAAAACACACTTCTACTATCCTTACTGCAATAAATTTAGTGGAGAGTGCTTGGCTCATCAGTGATAATCAATTTAATTTACCAGATTTACGAATATTGGATGATTCTACTCATATATGCTACACTGAAATGGAATTTTAGGAATGTTATTGAAGAAAATTATGGAGATAAGCTTTTTGGACAGTAGAATTACCTATGAATATTTGGATAGATCTATGCTCTAACGTAAAAACGAAAGGGAAAAACCAGTTAGGTATAAATTAATTGTTAGGCAAAAAAACGCGCCAACTATATATTATTAATTAAAGTATTGAAGCACGCATGTTCACTTTACACATAAATTATCACATACATTATTGTCTCCATCTCTCATCATTTCAGACGTACTTCCTCGAATGATATATAGGCGGTCGAGTTACATCTCCACAGCATTCATAGGTTTCTGAATTGAGTTTCTATATATCCCATATTTTTGTATGTCTCTTTTGTAATTCTGTCATTTTCCAATTAAAACAGCAAGAGGTATAAGAGGATGTTACTAATTTTCAAAATAAGAAATTGAATGAAACTTTATGGATAAGAGTTATGTGTAATTAATGGTATTTGCAAGGTAAAGCAACAGAGCCTGGGTAGGTGATCCACGAAGGAAGAAGCAACGTCGTCGCGAAGAACTGGAGGGGGCGCAGCGCGACAATATTTAAGTGTTTTTCTGTGTTTGAGGGCGTTTTATTTTATTATTTGATAATGATATTGCAATCACCATGTAAATGTGAAAATGTGCTCTGTATATGTAACTTATATTGTTAATCATGCATAACCTCTGAATGCATAGTTGGCATAACACATTATATAATTGCTGCCAGTCATAAGGATATAGGACAATAATGTGGACTTCAAATTTCACATGTGTTCTAACACCAACTATTCAGATAAACGTAAACTCGGGAAAATATATGAAAATATGAGGGCAGTGGTCATAACAGTACTATGAAGTATATATGTCTGTTTTTAAACTTCTATCTTTTCATTATTGATTATAAACTCCGTGTCTTTTCTCTTGTACTTTCCCATTACTGACACAAGGGATGTATCAGACTTATGGACTCAATATCAGTTAACGCCACATTTATGTTATTTTAATGTTACCTGACTATGACATTCAACACTGAAACCTATATTTAAAACGGAGATAATGGAATGCTGACAATATTTACTGAGTTTGTATTTATATATATTCAGGTATATTTCATTCTTCTTCAATTTAAATTATATCTTTTGATTGTTATCTATTTTCAATATATCCCGAGTCAAAATTATATTTTTTTGCCGTTAGTCACTCTTTGGTTCATATACGAAAGCTTCAACAATTAGTAAATAAGTTAATTTTATTTCAAAACCTTTTTCTACGAAACACACAGCCCTAATCAAAAATATTTAAACTATAAAAAAATGTGAAGAAGGGCTATTACCTATTAAGACAAGTTATAACCATGGATTTCTAATCGATCAGAAAAATATTTGACAAACCAATCTGACTATTGACAATTATTTGAAAAAAAAAAAAAGCAAAGTTAAAAACAGATCATCAGGCAAGAAAGCAATCATGAGGCCGAAAATGTTAATAACATTCCTCACAATACTGTCCACAATTTGTTCATGTGGAAAGAAGCGCCGCAAGCACCCAAAACGCAGAAATGCTCAGGTAGAGCAGCAGGGGCCCAAAGAAGGGCCTAAACGAAGGTACGGTCAATGCATTGATATTGAGAAATTCTTATAAAACGTGAATCTTGTTTTCCAAAAATATTTTGATTTCATGTTTTTATAATATTTATTCCTTTTTCATGAAGATCAATAATGAAAAACGTGTTATGCTCTTTAAACCATTTATCAAATTCACTATTTGAAGATGTCCAAAACTTTCAATAAGTTATTTCAATTTATGTATTTGGTGAAAAGTCAGGCAATATAAAATTACAAAATATATTTATTGATTTGTAAATTAAAAAAAAAAGTTAGAAAATGATAAATTATTTTTTTGGGAGGAAAATATTTTGTGAGTCAGAAATTTGTAAAGAAAATTAGCTAAAAATTGAAAAACGATAATTATCATAAAATATAGGTTTTTAAGTAAGGTACATTTTCTTACTAGATAACTAACTCCGAAAACTCATTTATAATCTCACGAATACAAGACTAAATTTATTGCAAAAAAAAAACTTTACGCCAGATAGCCCTTTACTTATAAATAAAATCAAGATTAGAACCTGTTTTCTTCCAAGCTATGATTTTACGCATTAATCGCCCGAAAACGATAGAAAATTTGATAAACTGCTAATATAAATAAAAATAGAGCAACACTACTACTTTATATAAAACAAGGGCAAATATTGCTGTATATAAAACTTGAGAAATTGTTAACTGTATATAAAAAACAGAGAGTTATTACTACTGTATATAAAACCAGAGCAACTACTTCTGTATATAAACTAAAGCAACTACTAACTGTATATAAAACTAGAGATTATATTAATTGTATAAAAAACTAAAGATGTTAATAACTGTATATAAACTAGAAAAACTAATACTGTATATAAAGCTAGAGCAATTAATAACTGTATATAAAAACTTGACCTATTACTACTGTACATAAAACTAAAGAAATCACTACTGTAAATAAAACTGAAGTAACTAATACTGTATATAAAACTAAAACAACTAATACTGTATAAAAAACAAGAGCAATTATTAACTGTATATAACACAAGGACAATCACCTCTGTAAATTGAACAAGAGCAATCACCTCTGTATATTGAACAAGAGCAATCACATCTGTATATAAAATAAGAGCAATTAATAACTGTTTATAAAAAGGAGCAATTAATAGCTGTTTAAAAAACAATATATTCACCTCTGTATAAAAACTAAAGAAATCACTACTGTAAATAAAACTAAAGAAATCACTACTGTAAATAAAACTAAAGTAACTAATATTGTATTTAAAACTAAAACAACTAATACTGTATAAAAAACTAGAGCAATTATTAACTGTATATAACACAAGGACAATCACCTCTGTATATAAAACAAGAGCAATCACAACTGTATATAAATCAAGAGCAATCACATCTGTATATAAAATAATAGCAATTAATAACTGTTTATGAAAAAGAGCAATTAATAACTGTTTAAAAAAAATAGATTCACCTCTGTATATAAAACAAAAGCAAAATTACAAACTTATATAAAACTAGAGCAATAACCTATTATACGAAACTAGAGCAATTAATCTCAGCAACTGAATTGCTAATCAACTTAAAAACAATGGTCTGATTGAAGTCACCTGAATATAGTAAAACCAATAATCAAACATACAAACTAGACGCCGACTATTCGACTTTACACAATCATATATGAACCAATAAAGGCGTATATTATAGTAGGGGTAAAACAAAATAAATATAATGGTCTTGAAACAAATTTTATATATGCATAAAGTGTAAAAAATGGGCTTGGTAGAAAATAAATACCAAGGGCATTTACGACAAATATATAAAAAAATGACCAGCAAGAAGAAAATTTATCAAGAAATACCCAAGGGATATAAAAACATAAAATAAGATACGAAATCACAACCAAAATTCCAAACTAACCATAGCAAGAGCATTTTACAAGTTTTATACCTCTAAATGTAGTATGTAAATACAACGTGATGGGAAGCAGTTTGTTATGAGCGAGGAGCCCTGAATTTTAAAACATTATTTTAAAATTTATTAAATTGTTTTCTTTCGAAACAAAATATATATTTGAAAAATGATCCCAAAATTAATATAATTTCGAGAATAAAATAATAAACTACGTCTATGCGCTAAATTCAAATGATTTATGTGAAATTTGAGTACTCTTGGAATTTAAAACAAAAGGTCTGATATCAATTGCTCTGCTGAAGCGTCTATAAAGGATAAACACCAAAATTACCAAAAAAAATCGCTATATTAACAGATATTACATCTGTAAACCCATTGCCAATAATTATACACGAGATATCGCAGGTCAGCGATAGCCAAACTAGCTAAATGTTTCAGGAATTTAAACAAATTTGAGAAGAAAGAGTACAAAAATGTCAAAATATTTCAGAAGATATTATTATTAAAATATATATTTTAATTGGACTGTTATACACTTTTAAAAAAGGGTTTAGGAAAATTTGGAAAGTCAAGAAAATATAAATTGGGCAAAATACATAAAACTCTTATATAACGATAAAATGAAAATAATTAACAATATTTAGGGAAATATATCTTCTGATGGTGCAAGTTTAATTTAAGTTGTCTGATCATACAGGAGTTGTAAATCAACCAGCTGATATCAGTTAATACAGATTCTCTTTTTATTAGCCTTTTAAAGGTAGTAAGTTCGTTAGTTTTTTTTTTTTTTTGGATAGCCTCTGGTATTAAGAGTGTAGCGAACATAAATGCATCTAGTATTTCAAGATACAGGGAGCGTAGATGGATTAGAATTTTAAAAAAAGATCGTTTAGGAATGAACATTGTATATTGAGATGAGCATATAGAACTCTGAAAGATCAAACTTTGAAAAGGAAGAATTCATCAACAGCAGCATAAATAAATTAAACTCTCTAACTACTTTAATACTTAATAAAATAGGAAACGAGAATATAGTGGAATAAGATAAATATGAAAAATATATATTTGATCTCAATTTATTTTTATATTCAAGATATATTAATTCGAGATCATGTATAGGTTCTAGTGACAACCAAACAAGATGAAATTTAAACTATATATATCTGATTACTACTCAGTGGAAAAGTGATATTACATTTGGTTGTAAATAAATTTTGTTCGGGTTTATTCGACACAACTTTATTTAGACAAAACAATAATTATAACAATTAATTAATCAATTATGTTTTCTCCGTTATTATTTACGACCTCCATCCAACGTTCGACTAGTTTGTTGACGCCTTTTCCGTCAAAAATCGCCTGGTCTGGTGTCGAAGAAGTTGTTGAGTCAGGTTTTAAGGTCCTCTTCATCATCGGTGGTAGGGCCTCTCATATAGTTTGTCCTGGAGCCGAAAGGTTGGTGATCGGTTGGTGTTTAAAGAGATAGAATGCGGAGAGTACAACGGGTGCTGTAAAACTTTGCTTTCGATCTCTTTAAAGGGGGCTTGACGACTTGTGTAACATGCGAGCTAGCATGGTCGTGAAGGAGAGTGATTTTACCTTATCGATCGGGTCTTTTCTGTTGAATAGCTTCATTCACGCAATGTAATTGGGCAATATAGAGGTCCTTGTTGACTGTGGCATTCCTTTCGAGCATTTCCCAATACAGCAAAACCTTCGCAGTCCCAAAAACGCAGATCAGAGCCTTTTGTGGGTGAAGATCTTACTTTATTATTGGCTTCGGCGTATCTCCTGGAGCCAACCACTCTTTTCTCTGCTTCATATTCACGTATAGACACCATTTTCCATCTCCCGTAAACGATTCGGTATGAAGATCGTTGTTTATGGTCCCGTGTTTATTGATGGCGTGCGAGATGTTGAGCAGAGAATTGAAGGCGATTTTCTTTGTTGGTTTCATTAGTTTCGTGAGGCACCCAAGCTCCAAGATTTTGAGAAAAAACTATTTATTGAAGATGGTTGGATATGGTAAAAGCACTACATTTCAATTTTCCGGCCAACTCATCACAGGTTTTTTGGCGACTATCTTCCTTCAACAGGGCCTTTAGATATTCCTCATCTAATTCTGATGGTCGTCCGCTTCGAGGCGTGTCTTCGAAAAGTTGAATTTTGCCTTCTATATATTCCATTTCGAAGCCTGGAAAAAGAACGAAAAATTATTTTTTTCAAAAACAAATAATGAAGGTTTGTAGAGAATAGCAAGTACTATTTAAAGAATATAAACAATTATCATATAACAACAAAAACCCTTATGAATTAAAGTGATACAAGAACAGGATTAACTTTCTTTACAACCCAATATATGTAATGTAAAATATAATGAATTAATATGTTCACGTTATTTGTAGGTAATTTAATTTGAATATAAATCCATTACCCAGCATTGGGCTTACTAATATTTAATTGAAAAATTCGCATAATCAGAAATTTTAATTTGATATTATTAGGAGAATATTACTCATCAATGGTGAACCTTCGCAGTGGGTTCGCCAATCTGAGCCACCAAATTGCCACATATCTTCTATAATCTGTTTTGCCTCCATATACAGCCTCCAGTAACTCTGAAATGTGACTAACTAACGGAGCAATCACACTTACCCTTTCTATGGAGTGGCTAAAACACCACCATCTCCATATACTCGGTATTATGTAGGTTAACCTGTAACACTGTGTTTTGATAAATCACAAAGTTATATTTCTTGGTTGAAGAAATTTTGAATACATTTTTATATACTTGAATATTTTAATCATACAATATATGAATCTGTTGAAGAAGTAATATTTGACGCAAAACATATTATCCTATTTCCTTATGATGAAATCTAATTTATCTTAAAATCGAGAGCTAATATTTAAATTTAATATAAATGAGAACGATATTTTAATTTTATCTTCATGATATAAACATGAATACTGCAACTAAATATTGTATTTGCTATAATTATACTTTAATATTATATGGATTAACCCAATTAGAGGCGGGATTAAATTATTTATTTGGGATATTTGGTAGATATACAGAATATGAATTCATTGAAATATAAATATTCTTTTAAATACACATTTTGTTGAATATCATATATTTTAATTTATATATTTGAACATATGTTTCGTTTCAGATCCAAAAAGACTGGCTTTTTACTAGAGTAAAGAACTTTTTCACCGGGGGAAAGAAAAATCCCAGTGTAAGTAAATTTATTGAAGTGATTTAGAAATTGAATGATTATTATAAATAATTAAAATTTGATGTACAGTAAAACCTCTATGTGAAGGGCACCTAATTTCAAATCCAAAGTGTCCTTCAGGGAAAGGTGTCCTCTTACCGGAGAGTTGCTAAATTGTAAAAATGGTAATTTTTCAAATAAAAACTGTACTTTTTGAAGAGGTGTCCGCTAAAGGGAGGTTCAACTGTAATCTGAAATCCATTTTATAAAGTTCCATATACCATGGTTATACAAGATAGATTATGCAGTTATATATATATATTTCAAAGCTTGTTGTATAAATGTGCAAAGTTGATTTCAACGATAATAATAACGCAAATCAAACCGGTATAGTTGGTATTTACCTACTCCTGTCATGAAATCAAAGCCACCCTGCACTGATGATGGCCATTGATAGGCATTATAAAAATAATATAAGTTATTAAGATATTATACAGGTTTACTAGAGGGATAAAACAGAGTCTAACAGAACTATTTGATACACTTGTTAGTGAGGGAAAGCTTTCAAATTTGAATTGAATACAACTGAGACTATATTGAAATATATTACCAGAAATTATATATAATACAATACCAGAATCCTTTTTTTTGGTAAATGGACTCGTTAAAAATCAAGCAGCGACATACAGATATTTAGGTACTGAAATAACATGTTAGGGAAGATTGGACATGGAAATAAAATGTCGAAATGCCATTTTAAATCAAGATTTTCAAAGCAACAAATATATTGAGGGGAACTACTGATTTTATGATGTAACAAAGACTGATTAGATCGTTAATTTGGCCTATGCTATCATATGGATGTGAAACATGGACATTGCAAAATCTTCAATTGAAGTCGTTGAGATGTATCTTTATAGAAGAGCACTTAAGATTCCGTGGACAGACAAGATGGCAACCATTCAGGTCCATGAACAATTGGAAACAGAGCACCAGCTTCTGGTTATAAAAAGTAACAATATATTACATATTTTTGAACAGGAGATGCGTAGATCAGCGAGGTAGATACTGATTACAGTTCTGCAGGTAAAGTTTCACGGGGAGAAACCACGAGAATAAAGATGGCGAGAGTAAATGGATGACCTGAAACAATGAACTGGGCGACGCACATACGTGGAGATTAAGCAAAAGACGGTAGATATAGAGGGATCAAGTGGTCCATCCTCAGTAAAAGTAGCATATTGAAGGGGGGAGGAAATAAAATGCATTGTTCTAATGAATAATTGAGAGGAGAGATGCCTCTTCTGGTACACACTATTAATTATTTAAATATATATCAAAATATAAAATATATATCGAATTGTTATTTTCAAAATGAATATCAAATATATTATACATTCAAATATTTTTATGTGTGTAGGAAATAGATGAATCCTCGAAAAGGTCTGTCCAATTTGGGGAGTGCCCCAAACTGCACCTCCTTCCCAAATGCCTAAGGAAAGAATTCTTAGGAGATAAGAAAAGGAGATTGAAAAATTTGAAGAGAAAGGATAGCCGGATTATCTTCCGGAACCTTGATAAATATCCACTTGATTATGTGGAGATCAAAGCCGAACAAAAAGATAAATCCACCCAGACTGTGCCTTCTTTGAAAAAGGCAAATTTCAAAGGACCAACGTTTCAAATAAAAAAACTTAATAAAAAACGTCAAAGAATGACATATTCAGAAAGGATTCTTCTAAATACAATCCAAAAAGATATACAAAATATTATTGAAAGGCAAATTAAAGTATATGATGATTGTCATTTTGTCATTCAGAATAATCTTAAGCCTTTGATGAAGGGCATCGAAAAGAAGATAAAGGTGTCGATTGGCAAAAATAAACTAGAATTGAGAATAATTGCCAAGAAAAACAAAATGACCAAAGGTGCGTCCCGCAAGCCTGGACGCAGAGAAAGCTGGATCTTCTAAAGTAAGAAACTTGCCATAACCTTAGTGATATAACTATAACTGACTATTATGTTTAGGGCCTCTTCCTGACTGTCCTTAGGTCCCAAACCACCCTATAACTTCAGATATCTCTTCATAAACTTTATCATTTTTCAATTCATAACGTCTATTTTCTAAATCAGGTGAGTAAAATATCTCATTGTATTTTATTATATTCGCTATGAAATTAAATTGAATGAAATTTATATTCAATAGAAATATGTAAAAAAAGGTTGTAATATGGGAAATAATATATTTAGTTCCAAAAGATCTATCCAGTAAAAATCTATCGTCTATATTTAGATTGCATTGTTTATATGTACACTATACTTAATTTGGTAAGGAATATGTTAGTTTATTCCGCGTATTTAAGAAATGATTTTACATATTGATTGAAATATAATATCATTAATACGGATTTTAAATATACCGTATAGATATATAAGATTACTAGGATATTTGAAAAATATGTGTTTGATTTTTCTTTTTAAAATACTATTAATAAGTAAAACCGAAAATATTAAGACACGATGTTTCTTTCACACATAAAATACTACTGGTGAGCGTTTATCACTGATAAGTCAAGGCCTTCCAATGTATTCTTAATAGCAGTAAGCGTAGTAAAGGTTTGTTTTATATATAAAAATAAACCTTTAAAAATAAATTGGAAAATGCTCAGAACCTATTATCAAAACGGCGAAATTATTCAATTTGCATATAAAATTATAATATATACATTTAGAAATTTTTAAATGTTCATAACCCCTATTTAAAGTTCAAATTTAACTCATTTATTTCATTTCCTAATTTATTTCACTAATGAATATCGAGTAAAACTATGTGCATAAGGTGTAAAATGAATATAAAAATTTAAAGTGGCTATTGATATTTTTTTGATAAAGAAATTTCAGATATAAAAAGAAATTCAGTATATTCACTATATTTTCATGTATAAATATAAATTCACAAATAACCTGAATATTGTGCGCAGATATTCCTCCCCCTTACATATGAAGCTCCGCTCTGTTAAAACCGAATCACCTATATAACCTGACAAATCAACTGCCGCCCCATATATACGGAAGAAAACAATATTCCTGTTCATCTCCTTCGAAACAGTCATTTGGAAGAAAAACGATCGAAACGGATCTCTCCATCAACGCTGGATATCAATGGTGCTGAGAGTACTGCCTGATTTCTGAACTAACTCTTACTCTTAAATAACAAGTCTAACTACCCACTACTGTCAATTTGCAATCGATAATATTTTAAAAGATTTTGAACTTCTTTTATTAAAGAGATACTTCCTTTTTGATAAGAATTTGTAATGAAAAAGCTACATTGCGCATAATTCATTGCCTAAATTACTGAAAGGGTTGCTATATTTACTTGCCGAAGATCATTAAATACTAACGCGTATTCTGAAATAGGTGGAAAAAACATCATCTCAACAAGGATGAAAAATGTTCAACCTGTCTGAATCAGGTGGAAATATTTGAGATACATCTGCCAACGTATCAGTTGCAAGTTGTGATGAGCAATTTACAAAGAAATACTGTTTCGTATGAGACAAATATTTCGAAATAAAACCGGATTCTCATGTGTCTTCCATTAAGTCACCAGGAATATCGTTTCGAACAGAGAAACTGATATTTTTTTTCATTTATCAACCGATTAATCGAGCTCTCTAGAAAAACGTGGAGCAATACAGTGAGCAGGCAAGACATTCAAAACCTCAATTTGTCCCATTCACACAGAGAATTGGTGAATCGAAAAATATCATGAAAAATATTCCTTTTTAATTGTTTAGAGGTTTAATATTTATTTAATTAGAGCCGAAGATATTATCTGGAAAAATATCAAGTTAATATTCCTAAAACATTTTAATTATAAAATCTAATTTCTTGAAACCACGATTAAGTAATTTTTTAACATGTGTTCAAAGATATATCGTGCTAACACCTGCAATTTCTTTCTAAAGAATGAAATTTGAAACCCTTGCTGAAATGTATTTGTAACAAATATGCAACAAACGATAAATATCTATAATGAGGACTTTCAGACCTACCAAGTGATCACGGCAAACTAAAAATACATTGACAAATTGAATGTTTTTTTTCTCAAAAGCACGAAGGTGTAATAAGATACCAGTCAATGAAACCTCCTTCAACCTCTTCCTGGAAATTCTGGACTTTGTAACAAAAATGAACAATATATGTGCAGCAATTTTTTGAATTACAATATTAAATTAAATCAATGGCCAATCTGTGTACCACTTTGCGATTAGGGAAATAAATTAATAATCGCATTAATGAGTACATGTACACATACATGAAATCATTGATTTATAATGAAGTGGCTCCCTAATCTTTTAGCAGGTTTGCTCTATCAGCCGTGAAAAAACCCTGAACTACCTTATTAGAGCAATCAGGTTAACCAATAACTTTGTTAATCTCCACAACGCGGCAATACCCCTTAATTAACCATAGGTCCGTGGAAATAACAAGATAAAGAAATTCCTTGAAATTGACACCGTGGGGATTAGCCCTTATTAAAAATTGCTAATTACCACATATCAAGATCCAGTCAACTAGGTCAAATGAATCAAATATTTCCCCCTGAGTAAGACAACTGGTGGTTTCAGCACCCAAATATGAATAAGTGCCTATCAAGTTATTGAAGAAATTTGTGGAAATACAAACTATTGAATATCAGAATAATTTAATATTATTTTTGCCTGTGCATTAAAGAATGAAGGATCCTCAACCTGGTGGCAACGGGTGTAATCAGATACCCGAGAAAGTCCATGCATTAGAGAATGGAGGATCCTCAACATGGTGACGACTATTGTAATCAGAATCCTGAGAAGGCCTGTGCGTTAGAAAATGAAGAATTCTCATTATGGTTGCTACTGGTGTAATCAGACACCCAGGTAGCCTGTGCATTGAAAGAATGAAGAATTCTCTTAATGGTGGCTTCTGGTGTAATCAGACACCAGAGGAAGCTCGTGCATTAGAAAATGAGGGATTCTCAAATGGTGGGACACGAGGAAGTTTTTGCATTAAATAATATGGGCTCCTCAACATGCTGACGAAGACTGGTGTAATTAAACACCTGAGGAAGACTTGGAATTGTATAATAGAGGATCCTCAACATGGTGGCGACTGATGTAATCAGACCTCCGAGGAACCCATGCTTTAGAGATTGGAGAATCCTCAACATGGTGGTGACTGATGTAATCAGACCTCAGAGGAACCCATGCTTTAGAGATTGGAGGATCCTCAACATGGTGGCGACTGATGTAATCAGACCTCAGAGGAACCCATGCTTTAGAGATTGGAGGATCCTCAACATGGTGGCGACTGATGTAATCAGACCTCCGAGGAACCCATGCTTTAGAGATTGGAGGATCCTCAACATGGTGGCGACTGATGTAATCAGACCTCCGAGGAACCGTGCTTTAGGGAACTGAGGAGCCTTAATGATACATATAAGAGTTTAATTGAAAGAACGATATTTCAACTTTCGAGCTCGAAATCAAAGGCTTATTTTAACATAAAACCTAATTTAACATTTTTAAGACCCGTCTGAAATCATCTGGCCTTCAAATGTTCTTTATATGGAAAATATTTGTATTGGATATTTTAACTCGTTGATTATCAGGTAAATCAATTTTATTTTCCCATTTTCACATGCTTCATAAGTTATTTAATTTATTTTTATATTTTTCAATTATATTGTACTAGACTATCATTCAAAACATCGCATAAATAACAATATGATAAATAGTTACCTTATATCAATATATATTTAGGTAGTAAATAGTCTTCAGTAGCTATTTTGACCAATAATTTTATCAGTAAATGATGAATCTATTCATTATACAGATATATATTGTAGTATAGAAATAAATAATCAGTTCTATGTGTCATTTCTTTGTGTAAGAGGGAAGGAAAACAAAAAAGAATTATACATGACATCTTCAGATACATATATATGTATTAGTTTATTGAGGCTTATTTAGTTTTCAGGCCTTCGAAAAGAGACTTTCGTTATAAATCTACATTATGTTTAAATGAAGAAGATATTCACTTATTGATTTTTGATATTATTGTTATATTTATATTGCTTTGTGTAATTCTTTAAGGCTTCTTATAAGGCACCCATACCAGAATTTTCTGTGTTTGATCGCTGTAGAATTGTAAACTACCAAGAATTGTATTTTACAATTAATTGCTGCATGGGTTGGTCGAGATCCCAAGAT
Organism: Cordylochernes scorpioides; assembly: GCA_030710605.1. Taxonomy (NCBI): domain Eukaryota; kingdom Metazoa; phylum Arthropoda; class Arachnida; order Pseudoscorpiones; family Chernetidae; genus Cordylochernes; species Cordylochernes scorpioides. The sequence goes on along the minus strand of CP092865.1, from coordinate 85,018,762 downwards.
TATAAAAAATATGGAATCGACGGTTGTAATTAGGTCATTCAAAGTGTCATTCAGAATCTCAAATATCCTTGGTCAAAAAGGAAAGATATTTTTAATAGTGTACATAGATATCAAATACTAAGGTGTCAGAAACATGAAGATGTTTTCAGTAAAGAGGGTGCAAATATCTTACAATTTAATTTAGGTTCAATTCCTAGAAGGATTGATATTTGGTTAACTCGAGGAGGCTACTCAATTTACTGGTTAATCCCACTATAATTTAAAAATGCCTGTAAATTACCTCTATACGCTATACACTAATTAACACGATTCTTCTACTTGAATTCGTTCATGGTGGATCACATTTCAAAGACTAGCAGTGTGGGAATATATATATTTGGATGTTTCAAATTTAATTAAACTGATATTAACTTTTTGGTAATAGCTATCAATAATAATCAAAACGCATTTTTAATTATATATTTTATTATTTTTTATCTAATATTAAGGAAGCTCTCTTTATAATTCTAGCTATACAATTAACATGAATAGGTTTTGTATTCTTTATAGGCTGTTGTTTTAACCTATGTAATCTGTGCAGTACGACATGGTTTCGTTGGATCAATTTCATCACAATTTTCATGGAATGGAGAAATGGAGAAAAGCAGTATTCGCTTCAAGGAATATTTTATTTATCTCGTCCATTGTACCCAATATCATGTCAGAAACACTGAATACAAAACAACATAGATACTTCTCCAGGTTTAAAACGAGAATCTATAAGCTTATATCCAAAACAACAAATCTGAAAAACTATTTGACAACAATGGCTAGGAAGAACAACACCTGGATATATGTTCGACATGGAGATTCAACAGACGAATGGACAATAGTAGATTGAGAAACGCCAAAAGAGAGCTTAGATCAAACTCAAAGTGCTTCATACCTTTCTAAATGTATAGTAGAAAACGATATCACCAGTTGAAAAGACATGTATTTGTCAGATTATCTGTCATTTTATGCCTGAATATATTTTTCGACCAATTCAATGGCATGACTGGTAATTGCTGAAAACCATAATTCCTCACTTAATATAGATAACTCCAGATATTTATCACCGAAGTGCTAATGCTCAAATCCAGTTCTTGACAGAAAGTTTCACTATCTAGTGTTCATCTTATTTTTCACGATTAAAAGCAAGTTGATCTAGAAAAATCTTCAAATATAAAGACTGCAACCATATCAGACCAGTACAAATATTAAGATCAATTGCCTTTTATTTCAGGTCAATCTAGTGAAAATCGAAGCCCTTAAAGATAAAAAATCAATGAAGTCAATGGTGAGACTGGGCAAAAACTAATATGTTCTTTATTTAACAGTGTCTTGGAAGAACATAATAACATGCCTGATTATCAAATTTACAACTCATAATTTACTCAGTACACCATCTTAGCAAGCCAGATTTTCAAAAAAAAAGTTGTCCAGTTTATAATTAGCATCTTCTAACAAAACCAGACAAAGAGAAAAATATATTTTTCATTCCATCTGGGCAAATTCGGCTTCTGGTAAAATGAGGACACAAAAAGGATTCTGCTGCTCTTTTATTACCATCGGACCTCTGAAGAATTGAAGAAGCAATTCTGTATTTGGTGATATGCAAATTTGGAAGTCCGACAAGTAATAACGGAAATGTCTCAATAATCAAGATGCATTGTCACTTTCACTTTGCTATATCAAAATCATTTTGCTGTCATAAATGTGTTGACATAACTGAAAAGGAGTATTTTGAAGAAAAATTGGGCATTCGTGTCTTTTTGTTCTAATATAAAGAAAATATGCTGATTACCAAGCTCAATGTAACTACCAATTCTATGAGAAAATAGCAGAATGATGAAGCGCGACTTTGTCTATGTAACATCTTAGAGGCAGAAATGGGGAATTGAACCAAATGAGCATCAAGGTAAATTATTAATTCTCTATATTATATAATCATAAATAATTTTAACTGATACCATTCTGTTATATAAGGTATTTGCCTTGAAAGTCAATAAGTTCTATATATGTATAGGGGGAGAGTGTTGTATATTTATTAATTAATTGTTACCACAGAGTGTGTATAAGCTCACAGGAAAATAGGCGCTAACCAAAAGAAAAAAAAGGTTCCTTTGTTTATTATTATTTATATTATTTAAATTTGAAAGATTTTCAAGAAATATTAGTTCAGGAAACTTGAAAAATTTCGATTGGGAATAAATGAAAATTTATGGCAAAAATTAAAGATTTATTTGATTGAGTCATAAAAAGATATTTTCACTTTAATGTTTAAATATGATTATTAAATAAAATATATATGAATATTTCGAATATAAATTCTAAAAAATTAAGAAATATTTAACATAGAATTCAAAATATATCTCTAAATAATATTTCACACATTAAGATATAATAACGCGTATGAGTTATGAAAAAATAATTAACTCAAATTTCGAAATGAGTTAGCAATAATACATTTAAAACCAAATTTTCATTATTATAAAGAAAGAATAGTAATTTTGAATCATTATTTGAACTTTTAGATTTTCTTTTCACAAGAAAAGGTTTTATGAATAAAATATTTGATTAAATTCCTTTATCAAACCTTAATATCGAATAATCATTTGTGAATGTTGCAGATATCAGTGCAGCACTCACCTTCCGTTCTATGAACCTAAAAATATCCTTCCATAAAATATAACTTTGAAAAAGGACCTGAGGATAGTGAATATATAGCTCAGTTAGTATTTTATATATTGAAACCTGAAGAGAATTACCATGTCTTTTACTCTACATAGTGTGATACGTACATAATAAATTGTGAATGTTGCAGATATCAGTACAGCACTCGCCTTCCGTTTTATGAACAGAATATTTCTCTGCCTCAAATATAACTTTGAAAAAGGATCTGAGGATAGTAACTCGGTTAGTATTTTATTCATTTAAAACCAAAGTAGAATTATCATTTCTTTTACTCTACATAGTGTACTACATCTATAATCAATTGTGAATGTTGCAGATATGAACATCAGTACAGCACTCACCTCTCGTTTTATGAACAGAATAATACCCTGCTTAAAATAAAACTTTGAAACAGGACCTGAGGATAGTAACTTGGTTAGTATTTTATATATTTAAAACCGAAGCCAAATTTCCATGTCTTTTACTCTACATAGTGTGCTATTTCTATAATCAAATTTCCTGTTAAATATTAATCAATTATTATATATTTTGATATGTATTTACAAAGGTCAATATGTGGTTTAATAAATGGATATTTTATATATGTGTGTGTAAAAAAATAAATAAAAAATATAAAATCCTGGCATTAAATGTACATCGCTCCTATGCATATAAATATATTTTAAATAACCATATGTTATATTTTTAAAAGAGGAATATTTGCCTAGGAAATATGTATTCCACTTTCAATGCATCAAAACATAACAAATCCATATTTTTATTTAAAAGAGTTAAAGCGAAATCGCTGGGAGGGTTCACCACTGATGAGCCAGGCCCCTCCAATTATTTCATCATTGCAGTAAGGGCAGTAGTTAATTGATTTATTGAAGAAAAAAAATCAAACGCGTCAAAAATAGTTCAAATATCTTAAAATATATGTCGCGCTAATTATATTTTCATCCTATTTATTATAAATATTTATGATAGTATTAAATATATATTTTTTTATACAATTTACTAGTATAATTTCTGTCACTAGGACTCACTAGTTATATAATTATTTTAGGATTTGGGTATTATTTTAACTGACTTAAAAACAAATATACTGAGTTTCGTTTTATATATTTGAAAATACAAATTAATTCTGCAGTTATTTGTTCCAGAACCAGCCTCTCTACCCGAACTTGGACTTCGCATCTCTCTCCCTTTTATCAAATAGAGAGGAAACAGATTTCTATTAGAAAATAGAAATCTATAGCTAGGGCAATCCTATATATTATATTGTTTCATTCGAACAATATAAGTATTTAATCAAATAAAAAATGAAAAAATATTATGGCGTCCTTCTTTTAATTAAATTCAAACGTTAGATTCATGTGGAATACAATAATAAAACTTTGTTTTAAACAATTTGATATATGAAAAAAATAGGATCAAATTACCTTTTCAGGGTCTCTGAACCGACTGGTGCGCTTTGTCTGGGACCTCGGCGTACTACCTGGTTGCCGGGCGGCGTTCTTGCAAGGCCAGTTTCCGTGGGCGGCTTCGGACTTCTCGACATTGGGACACAGCTTCGCCTGGCGTGCTTGAGGGGCGTGCAGACCACGCTGCGCGGAGGCCTCAACGCCTACTCTTGGCTCGCTGTGAGTGGGACGTGGCTGACCCCTCCAACATTTGGGACATGGCATCCACTTCGGCGCCGCAAGCTCCTCAAGCTCTGGGAGGCCGTCTCGGAGATTGGAGCTGAACCACCGGGTGCTGCCGCCACATCAGCTTCAGGAGCTCCATATCATCGGGGACTCCAGGTTCCTTCGGCCTCCAGATCTTTTGGTCGCATCGCGGTGGGCGGGGATGCGCGTTGGTGATCTCACCAGCTCTTCATCTCTCCCTCTGCGCACCACCCGCGCCGCCCTCGCTGACATTGCGGCACTCACCACCTTCTGCAGCCGGATTGTGGAAGAGAACCGGAACCACACCACCGGGTTGACAACATCAAGGACGGCATCGTGCTGCGCGGGACTGCCACTGCGTTCCAGCGCCTAACCACCCGCACTGCCCGCCGCATGCTAGAACGTCCACGCCTGGCTGCACTGCCCATCACCCAGCTGTTAGCCCGGTGGCTTCCCCACGTCAGCATCCCCATCTCCATCAGCTGGCCTTCTCTCCGGCGAGGTGCCTTCTGGGCCACAATGCCGACGTTGCCGTGCGGCTGGCCCTTCACGCCCTTCCCCATCCAGCGCATCCGGCCTCAGCCCGGAGTCCTGCATCGCCTGTGGGTCTGAAGACCTGTCACTGGCCCACCGCTACTGGTCCTGTAGGCGGATCAGGCCTGTAATCCTGGAGGCCTTCACTATCATCCAGCGGCCCCCTGACCTGCAGGGATGGATCTTCGGGCATGACCTGGAGGACGACGCCTGGCCATCCTGGCGTCTGCCAAGACCCGTATCTACAAGCACTTCCTGGGCCTGGAGATACGGGGCGTCCAAGAAGACCCTCTCATCGTCTGGAGGAGGACTCTAGCAAGATGGTGGAGCCTCCTCAATCATAATTTCATTGTATTATTCTCATTATTTTTCATTCATAATTGACTAGTAGTCAATAAAGTATGTTTAACCGCCTCTCTCTCTCTTTGTGGGTCTCTCTGTAGACAGTTGAATTTTATACACATATTTATATTCATTATAACCGAAATCATGTCTAATAACCATTATATATGATGTCTCAGTTTCGATAATGTGTTATTAACATCCTATTTATAATACCTCAACACACACAGGTTTTTTAAAGAGTATAGGTATGTTAAAAATGCCTACTCTGCTAAAACTAAACGGATCAGACAATACAAAAGCAAAAAGCCTACCTCTAGAGTATATTCCGGGAAAAAAAAATTACCTGGTCAATAAATAAAGCTTCGACATATGAACTTTGTCTCGAAGACCTAAATGCTCTCCAACTACCGGAAGACGCCTCAATAGACCTATGTGCTGACACTCTTACTAGCAGGATTCAAACATCAATGGTGAGAGCAGGAATGCTAACAAAGGGAAGAGCGGATAGTTCGCGGTCTAAGCCATGGTTTTGACGGAGAATGTAATACAGCAAAAACATATATGAAAAAAAAATCTTAAGTTATATTTGACTCTCAATACTCCTATTTATAAAGATTTGTTTATTACGAGTAAACGCAAATACTTATCATTGCTCAAATACAAAAAGAACAAATATTCTGATTCTGTTCAAGCTGCCCTTAGCAATGTTAGGGACTCTGCCGAATTTTGGGAAATAATTGCGTCCTTTAAGAAACGGAATACCACAAAAGGAAATGTTGACATCTCAGAGTGGGAATCCTTTTATCAGGGTTTATTGTCGCCCCCTAAAATAATTGTGGCTGATATACCTACTCTACTAATTCCTATTGACCCCGAGCTGGACGCCGAAATTTCACTTTTGGAAATTGCGAGGGAAATTGCTAGCTTGAAAAACAATAAAGCAGCAGGTTACGATAATATACCAAATGAAGCTATCAAAGCCTTACCTGAGAATGGTTTAATCCTTTTATCTAACTTATTCAATAAAATATTAACTAAATCCCAAGTTCCTTCACAGTGGTCAAAAACTATAATCCAACCAATATTCAAAAATGGTGATCCGAATGCACCATCAAATTATAGGGGCATTGCGCTTATAAGCAACTTGTCAAAACTTTTTACATCCATATTAAAAAAATAGACTAAGTAATTGGATTGAGAATAGAAAACTCATAGCGGAAAACTAGGCACGATTCAGAAGGGTTTACTCGTGCCAAGACCATATCTTCACGCTTACATCACTAATCCAAATGATATTAAACCGCAAAAGAAGGAAACTTTACGCATTCTTTGTTGATCTTAAAAAAGCGTTTGATACAGTTCCACATCTACTATTATGGAGAAAGCTTGCGCTTGTTGGTTTAAGTGGGCGCGATTTATCAAACTCATACAGAACTACTATGCTCAAATGATGGCAGCGGTCAGATGGAACGGCTCTTTTACAGAATTCATCAAAATACAATCAGGTGTTCTTCGGGTTGAACCTCTTTCACCGTATATATTTATTATTTTCATTAACGATCTGTTTGCTACACTGGATGATTCTGACCTGCCAGGTATATACTTACCGGGCCATGGAACTATACACCTCACCTGTTCGCGGATGATATAGTCCTCTTTGGGGAATCCAAGATAAATCTTCAAATAAAGATTAATCTAATAAAAATATATTTTGAGGAAAATTATTTAACTCTGAACCAATCCAAGTATAAAATCGTTAGTGTTTCGAAATGGAGGCCGCTTGGCCAGATCTGACGTTTGGTTTTGGGGCCAATAACCCTTGACAGTATCTTCAAAATATACATATCTTGGCTACCCCTTAACTACCAAGAATCCAACTGCTTACGTGGCGCAGCACTTTAAAAGCAAAGCATTGGTTGCTACAACGCAGTATGGAGAATACTATCTAAGTCAAGAACCAAATCGTTCGGAGCAGTGATGAAATTACTTGACTCCATAGTTTTATCCCACGTTGTTATACTCGGCCCCCATGTGGGCGACAAATCAGATAGTAGTTGTAAACCAGATCCAGGATATTTTCCTACGGCGATTTCTTGACCTTCTCAAATATACTCCGGGCTACATCTTACGAACAGAAACCGGAAGGATGTCCCTTGAATTAAAACATTACGAAATTGATTCTAAAGTTCTGGATACGGATTTTAAAAATGGACAGGACAAGATTACCCTATGTTTGCTTGTCCCAGCTCTGGAAAGTTTCAAATGTGGGAAAAGCGGGAAACAACTTTATTCATAACTTGAATAGCATCATTGACTCTAGGGGTTTTTATTTTCTTAAGAACTGTGAAGATTATATGGTTGTGCGAGGAGAAATGCCTAGAATTATTCAAACCACAGTGGACCAGCTACTCCAATTTGACCGAGCTAAGATACAAGCCTCAACTCATTTTATTCACTACCAATCTCTAAGTAGCTCCTTTATGACGGAGGACTACTCACTATCAAACCTACCTTTGAAAATTAAACGATTTATAGCCCGTCAAAGGATTCTATGGCTACTTTTCCGTGAGGATATCACGGGATTTTGGAACAGCGACCCTTTAAATTGCTACTTCTGCAATGTTGGCATCCAAGACAATTTGGTCCACTATCTATTCCATTGTCCATTCCTACATGAAAAGAGACTGGAAATTCGCGAAATTTCGGAGCTAACTCACTACAATGAACAACATGTATATAAAATCTTTACTGCTCTCCTGCTGGATAAAAACATTTGTTTATAAACATTTTAAATTTTTCAAGGCGATTGATAAAATGAGAGGTGCTCAACTCCACAGACAACGGCTGATTGCTCCCCCTCCCCTCTAAATTTCTTTTCCTCCTCACTCATGTACATATATAACTTTAGGGGAATCCCCTTGTAAGACAATAGTGTCTTAATAAAGGTTTTTGTTGTTGTTGTTGTTGTTAAAAATGCCTAAAAATTAGGTTCCTCACCATTTGAAACTTACTATTTAGAACAGATTCAAGAAATAGTTGATATATTGGTCTCATTTATTACCCGCACTCTCTTATTTTGAAAGATAAATGTGTAATTCATATGCCATATTTCTAATTTTATTATTTAAAAAATGATAATAAATATAATATAAAAATTTTAATTAATATGTATAAAATCATCTATATAAATACGATATAGGTTAGTCGGTGATTCTCCATTTCAACTCAGAATCTACTAGCAAAGTTTATACTCGTCCTTTTTTTTTGAAAAATTGAAATATGTATATGTAAATTTAGTGTCCTAAAATCTCATGTTCATAGTTTGCTTGAGCACCTTATCTAATATTACACTCTTAAATGTAGCATATATAATCAGAATCGTCCAATAAAGTATTAAATCTCTAAGAAGCGGTCTGGTAAATTTCAACCAAAAACATACATCTAAGAAATACCTAGAAAAATACTTGAAATGAATACAATTCAAAAATTTGTTTTTTTTCCATACAGCACTTTGTTACATAGAGAGAGTGACTAAATATTTATTTATTTATTTATTACTGGGCATACGCTATATTCTAACTGAATATTTGCGTGTGAATTTCCAAACCATAATATATATATGTCGAATCCTGTCGACTCTATGTCGGTTCGGTAGTTTGGTCTGTTGTATTGAGTCGTGGGGAAAGATGATGATTGCGCAGTCGTGATGGTGATGAGTGGTAAAGCACACAGAGAGGAATCACAGGGGAAGCCGAGGCATCAGAGAGAGGGAACGCAGCGACCAGGTTGCGGCCGTTGGGCCATCCACCCCGTTCACAAAGACTCACTAACGATCTGTCTGCTATCTTGCATCCACTGAATTGACTGCTGAGAAGAGAGAGAAAATAAGGATAACCCGGGCCCCTGGAGCGCAAGAAACGCCAACTGCCCGGGCTGTCCAGCTAACTAGTAAAGACCAGTTACTCTAGATTATATTTATATAGAGCCAATTGCAGAGCCGAACCAGCTGGTCAGGAAGTTCCATGCCTGCAGAGAACCCGAGAGTCCAGCCAACGAGACTGGGTCGAAGGAGGTCTTCCCGAGCAGCAGGGCTGTCTGCATTCTGTGTCGCATGAAAGCAGGGCATCTAAATAGAAGGTGGTCCACAGTCTGTTTTTCCTCCATACAATGTGGGCAAGATGGGTCTTCCCCAGGATGCCAGAGAACCAGGTCTGCCCGAACATGGCCATGTCCTGTAAGTAAGGTGGTGGTGACTTCTCCAGGACAGACCTTAGGGAGGAATTGGAGCAGCCGGTCTGGAGTATGTGCTATTCTCCTCAGGTGCCTGTTGGAGCGGTCCCGGCAATAAACCTCCGTCAAGGCGTCTAGGGCTGCCGCGCGCGAGTGGTTACGGGCCAGGCTTCTAGGCAGGATGGAAAATGATGGCTCTAAGGTCGAAACGGCCGCGTTCTCAGCAGCTCTGAAGGGCCAGAAGAAGTTAGTTGGGAGTTCTTGCAGGAGCAAGATGTCGGCCTGTGTCGAATTTGCCAAATTTGCAATTTCAAGAATGGCAGTTGGTGATTTTCTAGCGTTCACCTGCAGGACACGCAATGGCCTAGACATTGTTTCTTGTTCGGGCTATTCTCTTTTATAAAGGGACAGGAAGGTGAGGTGGCACAGTGGTTGATGGGAGCTCCAGATCTTTTGCTGCAGCGGCAGCAGCGGCTTTGGCTTGATTCGACTGAGCATTGGAAGCCCTCATGCTCTGCAGAGCCGCAGCGATAGCAGATTGGATGGGCAGCTGGACAGGCAGAAGCGCGGTGGCCGAAGCCACAGCAACGGAAGCATTGCTTTAAAGTATGACTGCGCTCATACCTGTGCATTAGACCCGTCACAGGGATACGTCCATGTTGACCGAGGATTTCGGCGACTTGGTTGTCCACTTCGATGAACACTGTACTAGTGCTGTGTGCCGCATTCTTTGATCGATGGACTACCCTGATGTCACGTTTTCTCTGGAGTGACTGCACGGAGTGGTTGGAGCGGAAGCTCTCGCATATCTCATCGTCCCGCACCTCCCCGTCCACTCTGAAGAGGCAGTATCTTGGTAGGATAACCGGGCGCTCGTGGCATCTTAGACCCATTGGCAGAGAGGTCAGCCCAGAAGCCAGCGACTTTGCCATTTGGGTTGTTTTGGTGTGGAAAACCACCTTGCCGCTGGTGTTGATGGACGCCACCACGTCTTTTGACGACGCTAGGGATGGATGAATCTTTTGAATTTCCCTTAAAATATCCCTTGGGTTGGCCTTTGGGTTATCCGACTTGACCACGACTAGCGATTCAAAGGAAGGAGCCAGATTCACAAATGTGGCTTTCGCTTTGGGTTTCGGAGGTGCAGGCCTTGCCGGCTTGTCTTTCTCTGCCACTACCGAGGCGAAAGAGGTGGAGGGGATCGGGACGTTGGCTGTGGATTGGGTCTTCCTAGACTGGCTCCTTTGAAGGCGTCCTCAAGAAGTAGTTATGCCTCGTGGACGAGAGCTAGCATCAGTCCTCTGGTGGCCATCTGTATGTTTTTCGGGGGTGTCCAGGCTGGTGTCGGCAGTGATCGCCTCGAAGGTTCGGCACCCAAAGTTGAACAAGTTCTCTGTGCTGTTAAACTTAAATTGATGATGGGAAGACGGGAGGAGGTCTTCGTCCTCAGGACGCGGCCGCTTTTTGTTGGTCTGCTGACTTCCTCCACCACCATTACCATCATACTGGTTCGACTCCATCAAAAAAAAAAAAGAAAGAAAAAAAAAAGAACTATCAAAAGCAAATTTACTACAAATAGAAAAAAAAAAGAAAGCCTAACCAGACAAAGAGATTGTCTTTGCTGAAAGGAGACCTACTTAGTCACCTCAAAGAGGCGCTTACCTCTGGCAGTATCCCGCAGCCTTACCACTGGTGGGGGACAGTTGGGACTGACCAGAAGCGTGCAACTGCTGGATCTGACTACTGCGGGACAAGCCCTTTTTATATGCTCAAGTCTTACGTCACCGGAAGTCTGACGCCATGGCGTCGACAGGGCGCTTGCCCTTATTTGGCTGCGGGTAAGCTCTGTTACATCATTTTATTGGCGCCGCGTTGACGGGGCGATTGAACTCATTGTCTGCGGGGTAAGCCCTTTTGGTTTCTACGTCCCTCTAGATGTACCTCTTTATTTAATTGAACACATAAAAACGATACATACAAAGTTAAATCGATTAAAGGAGGATTGGGTTCCATGATTAAAAGTCCATATTAGAGTAGGGGGTGTAAAAAGAGATGGTGAGTATTTACACAGGTGTTTATGATTCTTAAATTACCACAGATGTATTTAGTTTTGAAAATATATACAAATCATTTCTAGTATTAAAATAATAGTGTTATATTATTTATATTTACATTTCAGAGAAATATGTATACAAGAAAGGGAGTTTAATTATATATTAGATCATTATGTAAGTTAAATTATTAATTTAAGCTTAACTTGTTCTTATTGTTTGCGGAAGGGCATTGCTCGATGTAAATATTCAAATATAAATCAACTGCCCTAATGTTCAAAAGATTCCACCTTTCAGTGTAGCCTATAAAAGCAGAATGATCCAATACAGTATTAGATCTCTAAAGAAGAGGCCTGGTAGATTGAATTGGCGAAACCGCTGTGAGGGTTCTCCACTGATGAGCCCAGCCCTATTAATATTTTTCTTCGCAGTAAGGACAGTAGAAGTCTGATTTATTTGTGAAAAGAAACATTCGTGTCTTAATGTCTTCATTCGTTAAATATATAGATGGCGCGTTATTGCTTTGTATTACTATTTGATCTTATTTGATCAATCAGTATTTAATATTTGAAAAATATAAAAAATCTAACTCAATTAATTTAGAGGGCGTCTTGAAGGTTTTGTAATTTTTATTGGTAATGTGCACATTATACCTCATTCAAAATTGAGATTATCAAAATAGATATATTATAAAACCAATACATCAAGAGTTACAATTGGACCGAAATTCTGCTGAAGTAACATGGAGCATGGATAATGCAAAGGGAAAGGGCCATTGAAACAGAGAACTGAAACCAGGTGGTTCAAGAAATGTTGCTTATGTGACAGGAAACCTGAATATATTCCAAGGATTGGTAAGCTGAGAAGAATTTTAATATGTATCAAGCTCTTGAAGCAAATCCGACAAACAGCAACTGTAAACTATCAGCCGATATGGGCGCATCACAAACCACTGTGGATTGTCACCCTTATGAACAAGGAAAGGTCAACAGGAACTGTCGCCTTGTACCTCATGAATTGATGCCAGCTCAAGCAAACCCTCGTGTAGATGGGACACAAGAATCTGCTAACTAATATATATCATGTACATTTCATAAAGTAAATTGCTACTTGCTATAATAAGTGGCTCTTTTTATCATAATTCCATGAAAGATATACTGTTATTGAGATCAATCAATCCATCTGAATATATTTTCAAAATAGGACGTTTCGAATCTAAATCAATGCTGTGCATTTGATGGAATTTCGAAGGATAATTCGTCTAATGTTCGAATAAAACTCAATGCATATTATGAATAGTTGGAGCATATGTTTTTCGCTTTGAATTTCAAAATTTAAAAATAAACAATTTACTTGAATAATTACGATATTCAATTCAAAGTGAAACCCTTTTTCATTGATATACTGAGTGGCACGGTTCAACAAAGAGTCAAAAGATTTATGCAACAACTCTTGTGGTATGGCTCCAAGAGTCAATGTTACAGAACTTTGAATATCTTCAACATCCTCAAATATTAGTTCCTTCATTGGAATCTTAATTTTTAAGAAAGGAAAATAATCACATGGTCTCGAATTTTAGGAAATAGGTTGTTGATTGAATATATATACTTGTTTATATGTGAGAGGGGAGCATCGTCAAAAATGAAAATATCAAACACCTGGTTTTGGATTTTCAGATTGTATTCAAATAATTGTGTTCATAAGTTATTTAAATATTTCTAGATTTTAAGTGTATTTAACAGTGTTTTCTTCATGGACAAATTCATGATGGATAATTCCCTTACTATCATAGAAACACACCAGCATCGTCTTTACTTCTGACCTTTGAAAACAAACCTATTTGCATTTTGGTGATGATGGTGACTTCCATTGTCGTCTTTGAGGTCATTTTTATCGTTTAATAATAGAATCATAGTGAAAACACAATGTTTCATCACCTGTCATAATTATATTAATATTAATAACTTTTTACTAGTTGTTTGAAATGGTATTTTTTTTACATCCTAAACATTTTTATATTTTTAGTAATCGGACAGAAATTGTGGCACAAATCGGACATCACACAAAAAAATATCTTTCCAAAATTTTCAATTATAATTTAGCGAATTGTCTTATCTAAATACATTTAATTCCTCTGAAAGAGAGAGAGAGAGAGAGAGCATTCTTATAGTCCAACAAATATCCTATTGTATTCTTTCTTTTACCTTTGTGAGGGGTTTCTCGTTGCTCACAAAAATTGTTCGGTTATTTCTTAATTTTTTCGTCACCACAGAAGATTTATCTATTTTAAGAAACAACACATAATTTAATATTGGATCATCGTTCAATTTTCGTTTTGGAAATTCATTTGTTTACTTACTTGAATTTTAAGATTACGTCACTTCCTGTCACACCTTTAGAAAAATATTACAGAGTGGGCAGATTTGAGAGGGAGGTTGCTATCGGTGTTTGGGAATTGGGATTTATTTCTTACTTGTAGCACACCACACACATCAGTCTCATCATTTAATTGTCGGACTGTGTACTTTATTTATAAGTCTTATGTTTGTCTTACCGTATACCTTTCGTGTTTGTTAGGCATATTTCCCCATACAAATTGAAGATATAAATTTTATAATTGATTCGTATATTATTTATATATATTTTGTGGTTTCTATCATTTATGTGCAATGTTGGCTGTGGGTTGAAAGAGGTACACAGCTCACAAAAAAAGGAAGAAAGGACTTCAGCGGTGAAGGCGGCGCCCAAAGAATAACAGGGAGAGAAGATGCGCAGTGTTGACCAATAAGGTCATTCGTCTTATATGCAATCAATTTCATTTATTCTATTCGTTTTATTCAAAATTATATTGGGTCTGTTACGGGAAAACCTTTTCAGAAATTGTTATGGTTTTAAATTTTGCATTTTAAAAAACACTAAAGATTTAGGTTGATTATATATTTCCTTATTTTTTATCATACTGCTATGGAATGTTGAAATGACTACCCTCAATACTGAAAGGTGACAATTCAGCAGTTCAATAAGTATTCAGTAGTATATTTATTAGAAATTGAGGTATTAAAAAGCAAAATGTTTCCTTCACACATAAAACATACATCTACTATTCTTAATGAAATTAAAATATAATAGAGAGCTTGGCTCATTAGTGGTAAACTATTCCCGCGGTTTCGCCAATTTAATTTACCATAATGCTTTTCAGAGCTCTAATAATGTATTGGATGATTCTACTCATATATGCTACACTGAAAGTGAAATATTAGAAATGTTATTCAAGAAAATTATGGACCTAAGCTTTTTGGACAGTAGATTTACATATAAATATTTGCACCGATCTACGCTCTAACGCAAAAAAGGGCAAAAACCAGTTAGGTGTAAATGGTTTTTTAGGCCAAAAAATAAAAAACGCCCCAACTATATATAATAAATTAACACATCTTTACTTTACACATGCATTATCATATATATTTTTGTCTCTATCTATCATCATTTCAGCCGTACATCCTTGAATGATATATAGGTGTTCGAGTTACATCTTCACTGCATTTATAGGTTTCTGAATTGAGTTTCTATAAACCCCACGTTTGTATGTTTCTTTTGTAATTCTGTCATTCTCTAATGGAAACAACAAAAGATATAGGAAGATGTTATACATCTCCAAAATACGAAATTGAATGGAACTTTATAATTGAGAGTTATATGTAATTAACGGTTTTTGCAAGGTAGAGCAACGAAGCCTTGTTAGGTGACCCACGCTGTAGGAAGCAACATCGACGCTAAGATCTGGAGGGGGCGTAGCGCGACAATATTGAAGTGTTTTACTGTGTTTGTGGGCGTTTTATTTTTATTATTTGATAATGATATTGCAATCACGATGTAAATGTGAAAATGTGCTCTGTATATGTAACTTATATTTTAATCATGCATATCCTCTGAATGCATAGTTAGCATAACACATGATATAATTGCTGCCAATCATAAGGATATAGGACAACAATGTGAACTTCAAATTTTACATGTGTTCTAACACCAACTATTCAGATGAAAATTGGCTCGGAAAAATTATTCATTATTGATTAGAAACTCCGTGTCTTGTTGCTTGTACTTCCCAATTACTGACACAAGAGAGGTATCAGACTTATGGACTCAATATCAGTTAATACCACATTTATGTTATATTAACGTTGCCTGACTATTACATTAAACATCGATACCTATATTTACAATGAATATAATGGAATAGTGACAATATTTACTGAGTTTGTATTTATATATATACGGGAATATTTAATTATTCTTTAATTTAAATTATATCTTTTGATTTTTGTTTTATTTTCAATATTTCCCGAGTCAAAATTATCTTTTTTGCCGTTAGTCACTCTTTGGTTCATATACGAAAGCTTCAACAATTAGAAAAAAAGTTAATTTTATTTATTAACCTCTTTTTCGAAACACAAAGCCCTATTCAGAAATATTTAAAATATCGAAAAATGTGAAGAAGGGCTATTACCTATTAAGACAAGTTATAACCATGAATTTCTAATCGATCAGAAAAATATTTGACAAACCTATCTGAATAATGACAATAATTTGAAAAAGCAAAGTTAACAACAGATCATCAGGCAAGAGAGGCATCATGAGGCCAAGAATTTTGATAGCATTCCTCACTATAATGTCCACAATTTATTCATGTGGAAAGAAGCGCCGCAGGCACCCAAAACGCAGAAATGCTCAGGTAGAGCAGCAGGGGCCCAAAGAAGGGCCTAATCGAAGGTACGGTCAAGGCATTGATATTGAGAAATTCTTATAAAACGTGAATCTTGTTATCCAAAAATATTTTGATTTCATGTTTTTATAATATTTATTCCTTTTTCATGAAGATCAATAATGAAAAACGTTTTATAATTTTAAACCATTTATAAAAAGATATTTGAAGATGTCCAAAATTTTCAATAAATTCCTTCAATTTATGCTTTTGATGAAAAGTCAGGCAATGTCATATTAAGAAATGTATTCATTCATTCTAAATAGAAAAGAAAAGTTTGAAAATGATACTTTTTTCGAAGGTAGATATTTTGTCAGTCAAAATTTAAAAAACAAAACAACTAAAAATTGAAAATGAAATAAATATCGATATACATATTTATAATTAACGATAATTTAAGTTTTTTCAGTAAGGTACTTTCTCTTACAAGATAACTAACTTCGAAAACGAAGTTATAATCTCACAAATACAAGACTAAATTAATTGCAAGATAGTGTTTCACTCTGTATAGCACTTTACTTATGAAAAAGAAAATCAAAGATTAGAACTTGTTATTTTCTTAGCTATGATTTTATGCATTAACCGCCCGACAACGATACAAAACTTGATCAACTGCAAATATATATTCAAAAAGAGAACCTACTACTGTATAAAAAATTAGAGCAACTATTACTGTATATAAACATAAGGCTTCTACTGCTGTATATAAAACTAAAGTAATTGTTAACTGTATATAAAACTAGGAGGCCTACTGCTATATATAAAACTAGAGCAATTGTTAAATGTATATAAAACTAGGGCACCTACTGCTGTTTATAACCCTAGAGCAATTGTTAACTGTATATAAAACTAGGGCACTTACTGCTATTTATAACCCTTGAGCAATTGTTAACTGTATATAAAACTAGGGCACCTACTGCTATATATACAACTAGAACAATTGTTAAATGTATATAAAACTAGGTCACCTATCTCTGTATATAAAACTAGAGCAATCGCGTTAACTGTATATAAAATTAGTGAAACTACTGCTGTATATAAACCTAGAGCAATTGTTAACTGTATATAAAACTAGGGCACCTACTGCTATTTATAAAACTAGACCAATTGTTAAATGTATATAAAACTAGGGCACCTACTGCTGTTTATAACCCTAGAGCAATTTTTAACTGCATATAAAACCAGAGCAATAGTTAACTGTATATAAAATTAGTGAACTATTGCTGTATATAAACCTAGAGCAATTGTTAACTGTATATAAAACTAGGGCACCTACTGCTTTATATAAAACTAGAGCAATTGTTAAATGTATATAAAACTAGGGCACCTACTGCTTTATATAAAACTAGAGCAATTGTTAAATGTATATAAAACTAGGGCACTTACTGCTATTTGTAACCCTTGAGCAATTGTTAACTGTATATAAAACTAGGGCACCTACTGCTATATATAAAACTAGAGCAATTGTTAAATGTATATAAAACTAGGGCACCTACTGCTGTTTATAACCCTAGAGCAATTGTAAACAGTATATAAAACTAGGGCACCTACTGCTGTTTATAACCCTAGAGCAATTTTTAACTGCATATAAAACCAGAGCAATAGTTAACTGTATATAAAATTATTGAAACTACTGCTGTATATAAACCTATAGGAATTGTTAACTGTATATAAAACTAGGGCACCTACTGCTTTATATAAAACTAGAGCAATTGTTAAATGTATATAAAACTAGGGCACCTACTGCTTTATATAAAACTAGAGCAATTGTTAAATGTATATAAAACTAGGGCACCTACTGCTGTTTATAACCCTAGAGCAATTGTCAACTGTATATAAAACTAGAGCAATTGTTAACTGTATATAAAACTAGAGCAATTGTTATATGTATATAAAACTAGGGCACCTACTACTGTTTATAACCCTAGAGCAATTGTTAACTGTATATAAAAATAGAGCAATAGTTAACTGTATATAAAATTAGTCAAACTAATGCTGTATATAACCCTAGAGCAATATTTAACTGTATATAAAACTAGTGAAACTACTGCTGAATATAAACCTAGAGCAATTGTTAAATGTATATAAAACTAGGGCACCTACTGCTATATATAAAACTAGAGCAATTGTTAACTGTATATAAACCTAGAGCAATTGTTAACTGTATATAAAACTAGGGCACCTACTGCTATATATAAAACTAGAGCAATTGTTAAATGTATATAAAATTAGTGAAACTACTGCTATATATAAAACTAGAGCAATAGTTAACTGTATATAAATTAGTTAAACTACTGCTGTATATAAACCTAGAGCAATAGTTTAACTGTATATAAAACTAGGACACCCCTACTGCTGTATATAAACCTAGAACAATTGTTAACTGTATATAAAACTAGGGCACCTACTGCTATATATAAAACTAGAACAATTGTTAACTGTATATAAAACTAGAGCAATAGTTAACTGTATATAAAATTTGTGAAACTACTGCTGTTTATAACCCAAGAGCAATTGTTAACTGTATATAAAACTAGGGCACCTACTGCTTTATATAAAAACTAGAGCAATTGTTAAATGTATATAAAACTAGGGCACCTACTGCTGTTTATAACCCTAGAGCAATTGTTAACTGTATATAAAACTAGAGTAATAGTTAACTGTATATAAAATTAGTGACACTACTGCTGTTTTATAACCCTAGAGCAATTATTAACTGAATATAACACTAGGGAACTACCTCTGTATATAAAACTAGAGCAATCGTTAACTGTATATAAAACTAGTGAAACTACTGCTGTATATAAAACTTGAGCAATTGTTAACTGTATAAAAATAGCAACTACTGTATATAAACTAGAACAACTACTACTGTATATAAACCAAGAGCAACTATTATTGTATATAAAACTAGAGCAATAGAGCAATATATAGAAACTGGAGTAATTACTACTGTATATAAAATTAGAGCAACTACTACTGTATATAAACCAAGAGCAACTATTATTGTATATAAAACTAGAGCAATAGAGCAATATATAGAAACTGGAGTAATTACTACTGTATATAAAATTAGAGCAACTACTGTATATAAACTAGAACAACTACTAACTAAATATAAAACTAAAGGTGTTAATAACTGTATATAAACCTAGAGGAACTAATACTGTAAATAAAAACTAAATCAACTACTAACTGTATATTGAAAAACCTAACCTATTACTACTGTACATAAAACTGAATAAATTACTACTATATATAAACTAGACCAACTACTACTGTATATAAAACTAAATCAATTAATACTGTAAATAAAACTAAAGCAACTAAAACTGTATACAAATCTAAAGCAACTAATACTGTATATAAAATTAAGCAACTAATACTGTATATAAAACGAAGCAAATAATTCTGTATATAAAACTAAGCAAATAATACTGTATATAAAACAAGAACAAATAATTCTGTATATAAAAAAGAGAAATCACCTCTGTATAAGAAATAGAAATTACAAACTGTATATAAACTAGAGGAATTACGAACTGTTTATAATACAAAAACAATCACCTCTGTAAAAAAACTAGAGCTCTAACCTTTTATATAAAACTAGAGCAATTAATTATGTCCACTGAATTGCTAATCAACTGAAAAAACGAGGTCACCTGATAGTGGTAAAACCAATAAGCAAACTTACAAACTGGACATCGCATATTCTCCTTCATACAATTATATATAAACCGATAAAGGCGTGTATTATAGTAGGGATGAACAATTTAATTTATAAATAGCCCTAAACCAAATTTATATATGCATAAAGTGTAAAAAATGGGCTTGGTAGAAAAATAAACCCAAAGGGTATATACGACAAATATATAAAAAATGACCAGAAAGTAGTGAAATTCATCAAAAAATACCCAAGGGACATAAAATCATAAAAGAAAATAGACATGTAAAGCAGTTTGCTGAGAGCGAGGAGACCTGGATTTTAAAACTTCAATCTTTTAAAATGTTTCCTTTTGAAACGAAATTTTTATTTCAAAATAACAAAAGTAGATATATACTCCATATATTCCATATATTAACTAGTATTCAAAAAATTATAATTTAACGGAATAGAAAACTCTTTGAAATTCCTTTTTACAGGATTCATGATTTATAATTCTCGTTTAAAAATTTATATCACCCTCATAAACAGTTTCCACACAAACAATTCATGAATAATACTTGGTTATATTCTGCCTATCTCAAAACCTATATAGTTGCAAAAATCTAATAATAAACTACGTCTACCCAGTTAAATTCAAATGATTTGTAAATATATTTGACATAATCTCTTAGAGCTTACATCAAAATGTTTGATATCTACTGACCTCTTTCAAAGCGTATCTTAAAGATGAACACCAAAAGCAAAAGAAATCGTAATATTAACATATATTACATCTCAAAATCTCATCTGTCCGGAGTTTTAACGAAATATCATTTGTCAGAGAAAGTTGGAGGAATTTTATTCATGCCAACCTGGTCTCAGGATACATGTCGACATCTTCACATAATTTCTCTATGTAATTTCACTTTAAAATAACGTTGTCAAAGAAAGATATATATTATGCACATAGAGACTTAAAATCATGATTTGAACAAACAGGGTGAATTACGACTGGTATAACTCTTTTATTTGATTGATTATCGATGAGATTATTATTGATATCTAAAAACCTTTATTTCTCTGTGCCAGTTACTATATAGATATTTTATCAACATATAAAATCAATGTACACGCCTACAAATGTAGATATCAATAGCTAAATAAATATAGTCGCCATTCAATTATTAACGATTATTATTAACCTGTGAAAAATATTTGACCAAATTTGCTTATACACTGCGTGACATTGAAAATGGAAAACCAAGAAATAGTGGCCAGAAAATTATGCAAATTTCAGGGTAGACGCGCTAACCGAGTTATGCAAATGATGTAAAATGCGCAGCTTTCGTGCGCACATGGAGTAAGATATAAGGGAAGGAACTTGCAGAAAGGTCAGTATTCGTGTCGTTATTTCTTCAAGGAAAATCATTGTAGAAATTTTGTTCTTGTGTCAAAAGACACGTGTAATAACAGAGAATGCCAGGTCATCGTAAACGGAGGCAGTTCAAGCAGACAGACGCTTTTACGAGGGGAATGGTGATCGGACTGAAGAGGGCATGTTGGTCCATACGTCAAATCGCAGCTGATACACACCTTGGTGCGTCCACGGTGCATCGACTGTGGAGAAGATGGTTGGAACAAGGAAATGTGGCAATTTATAGGAATGCCGGTGCAACCAGAGTGACGTCAGCACGTGTGGATCGGCGTATCCTTCGACAAGCAGTGGCGGCCTCACAAGCCACTTGTACCGCCATCCCGCAACATGTGCAAGACACCCTAGATCATTCCATCTCGACCAGAACCATTTCCCGTCGATTGGTTGCTAATGGCTTGCACTCATGCCGTCCGCTAAGAAGACTGCCATTGACCCCACCGAATAGGCGCCAACGTTTGGAATGGTGCCGGGCTAGATCGACGTGGATGACGGAATGGCACAGGGTCGTGTTCTCAGATGAGTCGCGTTTCTGCTTGTCCAGTGATAGTCGCCGTGTACGCGTGTGGCGTCGACGTGGAGAAAGGTCCAATCCGGCAGCAATTGTGGAACGCCCCACCGTGCGACAACGTGGAATCATGGTTTGGGGCGCAATCGCGTATGATTCTAGGTCACCTTTACTTCGTATTCAGGGCACTATGACGGCCCAACGATACGTTGATGATGTGCTGCGACCGGTGACACTCCCCTACCTTCAGGGGGTACCCAATGCCCTTTATCAGCAGGATAACGCCCGACCGCACTCTGCTCGCATTAGCCAACAAGCTCTGCAAGATGTACAGATGATTCCCTGGCCACCGTACTCTCCTGATCTCTCACCAATCGAGCACGTCTGGGACATCATTGGACGCCGTTTGCATGCCTTGCCACAGCCGCGTTCAGAAGACGAACTGTGGCAAATGGTTGAGAGGTAGTGGAGAGCCATCCCTCAGGACGCCATCCGTACTCTGATTGACTCTCTACCTAGACGTGTTGCTGCGTGCATCGCCGTCCGCGGTGGTCCTACTTGCTACTAAGCCGACGCCGTTCTCGCTCTGTATTATGACTATCATTTTGAAATAAAGATCACTTATTGTTCGTCCCTGTCTCTCTCTGTCTGCCGAGTTTCATCACTTTCTGGCCACTATTTCTTGGTGTTCCATTTTCAATGTCACGCAGTGTATATAAGCAAAGCATCTCGATGGTAACAAGGAATTCAGTATATATGTTATATTACTCGCATTCACATCTATCAATATATTCTGACTGTACTGAAGTAATGGCGTGCAGAGTCCAGTAAAATTTTGAGAGATTAGGTTAACAATTAGTGAAGGATTGAACGACATCCTAGGGGAAATACACATTGGAATTGGAAATTGTCATGTGAGATAGCAAAGATGCACATCTTTCTCAATTCAAAATAAAAATTAATCTATAGTGACATCAATAATGTGTTCTTAATAAATTATTCATAGTTAAAAAGTAGATATTTTCTGATGTAAATATGATAGAATTCTTGCTATGTTGGTAATATAATTGACATTTTTTGTTATTGTTACTTTATTTCCCTAGAATATCAAATACTAACAATCCTTTTCACTATTCCAAATGGACAAATAAATATTTATTTATTGGACTCCGAGGTTAGACATTATATATAGAGAATTATTCGCAAAAGGGAGCCACTACTTTTTAGACGACAGTGTTTGTGTCTCTCATTGTATATGTAGAATCACATCAAGCAATTGCACCCATTAATTCAAGATTCATGACAATTCAGAAGTTATGAAAATTTATTTGTATTACATTACTATTATAGGAATTAAAATAAACAAACTAGACGAAAGTTTAAGGTTTTTAAAATGGAAATTTAGGAAATAACAAAGATATGCCAAAGTAATTCATAAGCGAATACTCATAAAATCTCAAAAGAATTTGGACAGTTGACAGCCAAGGAAAGGATTTGAAAAGTCAAGAAAATATATATGGGAAATACCTGAGAATCTTTATAACGGAAAATTGAAAACAATAACAATAGTAAAGAAGATTTATTTTCAAATCGTCGATTAACAAGAAAGATATGGTTCGTGGTAAAAGAAATTTTGGATTATTTTTATAAGGGATTGCCTATAAAACTTGAAAATATCAATAATTAAAATATTTAAGTCTGTTCAGAAAATAATATTTGACACAATACATATTATCCCATCTTTGGGATAAAATTAATTTTATCTTCATATTACGAGAGCTAATATTTACATTTTGAATGAAAAATATTTTTTATTTTATTTTACACAACACACACGATATAAACGTGAATACTGCAACCAATTATTGTAATTTGCTATACATGTTTCATTAATTTTATATAAATTAATCCATTTAGGGCGGGATTAAATTATTGATTTGGGATATTTGGTAGATATACAGAGTATGAATTTATTTAATATAATATTTTTTCAAATACATCATCTTATTAAAAATCGATATGAACATGTATATTTAAGGAATGTTTTGTTTCAGATCCGATAAAAAGCCTGGCTTTTTCAGAGATTAAAGAATTTTTTCACTGGGGAAAGGAAAAATACCAGTGTAAGTAAATTTATTGGAATGATTGAGAAATTATATAAATATTTTGAATAATGAAAAATTGAAGTACAGTAAAAACCTCCTGCGACGGATATCTAATTGCAAAGCCAAAGTGTCTTTCAGGGAGAGGTGTCCTCTTACCGGAGAGTTGTTAAATTGTTAAAATTTAATTATGCAAATAAAACTGGCCTTTGTGGAGAGAGGTGTCCACTAGCAGGGTGTTCGCTAAAGGGAGATTCTACTGTAAATCTGAATTCCATTGTTAAAGTTTTATATACCTGGATTATACAAGTTAGATTATATATTTACATATATATTTCAGGGCTTGTTGTGATAATGAGTAAAATCAATTTTCAACGATAATAATGACAGAAATCAAAACAGGTATAGTTGGAATATAAATTCTCTACCCTGCACTGATGAGGGGCCATTGATAGACATTATAAAATAATATAAGTTATTGAGATATTATACATGTTTACTAGAGGACAAAACAGAGTCTGAAAGAACTATTTGATACGCTTGTTAGTAAGGAGAGGCTTTCAAAATTGAATTGAATACAAATTAGGACTATATTGAAATATATTACCACGAATTATATATCATCAACACGAAAATCAAAATTTTTGGTAAATGGACCGTTATATAAATCAAGCAGCGACATACATATGTAGGTACAGAAATAACATTTAAGAAATATTGGACATGGAAATTAAATGTCGAATTACCATTACAAATCGAGATTTTTAGAGAAATATATTGAGGAAAACTACGATTTTATGATGAAACAAAGACTGATCAGAACGTAATCGGCCTATGTTATCGTATGGATGTAAGACATGGATATTGAAATATCTTCAATATAACGAATAGAAGTATTTGAGATGTACCTTATAGAAGAGCACTAAAGATTCCATGGACAGATAAGATGGCAGACATTCATGTCCTTGAACAATTGGGAACAGAGCACCAGCTTCTGGTTGAAAAATAATAAAATATGATATGATACTGCTTACAGTTCTGGAGGTAAGATTCACGGGAAGAAACCACGAGAATAAAGATGGCGAGAGTAAATGGGTGACCTGCAAACTATAGACTGATAGACACACAATACGTGGTTATAAAGCGAAAGAGGGTAGATATAGAGGGAGAATGTGGCCCATCCTCAGTAGAAGTAAGCAAATTGAAGCAGGGAGGAATAAAATGCATTGTTCTGAAATAATTAAAAGTTGAGGTGCCTCTTCTGGTACACACTATTAATTATATAATAGATCAATATAGAATATTAATATCGAATTGTATTTTAAAAATAGATATTAAATATATTATTACTTTCACATATTTTTATGTGTGTAGGGAGGCGAAAATTGATGAATCTTCGAAAAGGTCTGTCCAATTTGGGGAGTGCCCAAAACTGCACCTTCTTCCTAAATGTTTAAGAAAAGAATTCAAAGGAGATAGGAACAGGAGATTAAAAAATTTAAAGAGAAAGGATAGCCGGATTATTTCCGAAACCTTGATAATATCCGCTTGATTATGTGGAGATCAAAGCAGAACAAAAAAGACAATGTTACTCAGACTGTGCCTTCTTCGAAAAAGATAAGTTTCAAAGGACCAACGTTTAAAATCAAGAAACTTAATAGAAAGCGTCAAAAAATGACATTTTCAGAAAAGCTTCTTCTAAATACAATTCAAAAGGAGATTCACAACATTATTGAAAGACAAATGAAAAAATACGATGATTGCCATTTTGTCATTCAAAAGAATCTAAAGCCTTTGATGAATGGCATCGAAAAGAAGATAAAGGTGTCAATTGGCAAAAAGAAACTAGAATTAAGAATAATTGCAAAGAAAAACAAAATGACCAAAGTTGCGTCCCGCAAGGCTGGACGCAGAGAAAGCTGGATCTTCTAAAGTAAGTAACTTGCCATAACTCAGTGATATAACTATAACTGACTATTATTTCCAGGATCACTTCCTGTCTATCCTCAGGTCCTACAACCCCCCCCCCCCCCCCCCCCCCCCACCCTATAACTTCAAATATCTCTTCATAGCCTCCATCGTTTGTCCATTCACAACGTCGTATTTTTTTAATCAGGTGAGTAAAATATCTCATTGTATTTTATTATATTCGCTATGAATTTGAATTGAATGAAATTTTTATTTAATACAAATATGTAATAAAAGGTTGAAATATGAGAAATAATATACACAGTTTCAAAATGTCCTTCCAGTATAAATCTATCTCAATATTTAGATAGCATAGTTTATATATACTATAATACTATAAATAAATTTATTCTGATAAGAAATATGTTAGTTTTTTTCGCCGTTTTGGGGGAAAGAATTTCATATCTTGATTGAAATATCATATCATTAATATGTCATTTTATATATTGATATATATGATTTCCAAGAAATTCAAGAAATATGGGTTCAATTTCCCTTTTTTAAATACTATTAATAAGTGTAAAACTAAAAAATTAAGATACGATGTTTTTTTTACACCTAAAACAAATTCTATTGGTGAGCGTTCTTTACTGATAACACAGGTCTACAAAAAAACTTTTTTTTTGCACAAGAGAACCTGATGGTGTTTCTAGTATAACTTTTCATGCTTAACTCGAAAATATAATCAGAAATTTCCCATCACCCAAGGTTTTTGCCTGATGGTCTTTTTTTAGTATTGGGATAAATACAGTAATAAATGCAACCAATGTTGCGTAAGCATTTTTAAAGTTACATCATTAACTAAGCTAGCGCTTTATTTTTGACAAGAAGAGTTGGTATGTGGAGCCAAAAGCTTTATTTTATTTATTATTAAATAAATTTTGCTCTTTAAGAATCATAAAATATTAATTTAAATAACAAATTATTGAAATTTTAATTGAATATATATAATTTATTATTATATAATATTATAATCTGTTTTGCTTTCAACTCAAAAATAACGACAAGCTCTGTAATGCTATTTGCTCATTAACAGTTTTAATATATATATTTAAATTGAACCTAACGATTTGTTTAATAGATTTGCAGCAGAAGTGACAGGTAAATTTGAAGTGATTAGTTTATTCTTCTTTATCGATTTGCTTTTATAAATCGTGTGCACTAGACTGTGTCAAGTGGGATGACACAAATTTTGAAGCAGGTGCTTTATCTGAGCCTCATTTATTAACCCAAGGAGATTTGAACGACCTCGTACGTGATTTAGATTTATCCAAAAAACAGAGTGAACTTTTAGGCTCTAGGTTAAAAGGCTGGAATCTGCTGCATAAAGGCACAAAAGTATGCTTTTTTCGCAAGCGTCACACACACAAGGCTTCTTTTCACAAGAGAATGATTTAGTATATTGCAATGATGTTGTTAGTCTAATGGAAGCGCTTGGTCATGACCATGATACAGAAGAGTGGCGTTTATTCATTGATTCTTCAAAAATTAGTATGAAAGCTGTTCTCCTTCACAATGGAAATAAGTTCCCATCAGTGCCAATAGCACATTCATCCAACATGAAAGAGACTTACGAAAACATGAAACTGCTTTTGAAAAAGATAGAATATGAAATATATGGTTGGAAAATATGCAGCGATTTGAAAGTCGTTGCTCTCTTGCGTGGATTACAGCTTGGATATACAAAATTTTGTTGTTTTCTGTGTGAGTGGGATAGCAGAGATAGGGAAAGGCATTAAATTAAAAAAATCTGGCCAAACCGTAAATATTTACTCCAGGATATAAAAATATTGCAAATCTACCCTGATCGATTCAGAAAATATTTACTTACCACCATTACATATTAAACTGGTATTAATGAAGAACTTTGTCAAGGCAATGGATCGAAATGCCAGTGGATTTGCCTACCTAAAACAAAAATTTCTAGTATAAGTGAAGCGAAGACTAAAGAAGGCATTTTCGTTGGACCTCAGATTCGAGAATTGCAGCAGGATGGAAATTTTCTAAATAGTTTGAATAAAGTTGAAGCAGCAGCATGGAATTCCTTTAGAAACGTTTGCAAAAACTTCTTAGGAAGTGTCAAGGTTGAAAATTACCAAGACATAGTTAATGATCTGTTGCTTT
Organism: Cordylochernes scorpioides; assembly: GCA_030710605.1. Taxonomy (NCBI): domain Eukaryota; kingdom Metazoa; phylum Arthropoda; class Arachnida; order Pseudoscorpiones; family Chernetidae; genus Cordylochernes; species Cordylochernes scorpioides. The sequence goes on along the minus strand of CP092865.1, from coordinate 84,990,696 downwards.
CCTACAAGGCACTGGGATGTAACCTGTCCCTCAAGATCCATTTCCTGCATTCACATCTAGATTTCTTCCAGACAATCTTGGCGCAGTTAGCGATGAGCAAGGTGACAGGTTTCATCAAGATATATCAAGCATGGAGAAGCGGTACCAAGGTAAATGGAGTCCCGCTATGCTTGCCGACTACTGCTGGACACTCAAGAGGGATCTACCACAAGCAAAGCATAGAAGAAAATCCACTGTCACTGCTTTTCAATAAATAAATATGTTTCGTTCATATATGCCTATATATTAACAATATTTCCAAATTTAAAGTAAGTGTATCTCAGAAATATTGCGTAATAGAAAAACACTAATGGTATATTTGGATTCAGGACATGTAGATAATATGCTATTTCTTTGTTGAAAAAGAAAAATATTTTTTGATAAACCAGTGTAATGTAATAAGGGTTATGCAGAACTGCTTATGTAACATTGTTTGCATTTTTTACTCTATTTATCCCAATGCTAAAAAAAGACCGTCAGGCAAAACCCATAGGTGATGGGAAATTTCTGATTAGATTTTTGAGTTCAGCATGAAAAGTTACACTAGAAAAATAATCAGGTTCTCTTGTGCAAAAATATTATTGACCAGTGTAAGCCAAGCCCTCCCAATGTATTTTACAACAGCAGTAAGGATAGTAGCAAAGTTTGGGGTATGCTTATAAGAAACATTCCTGTCTTAATTTTCATTTCCTATATGTATATGGCGCATTATGCTTTATATTGACCATTAATAAGTATTAACTGGCTTATCCCGGAAAAACATATTATGAAAACTTCATAGCAAATTTAGATACAATAAAATAAGACCTAATTCAAATAAATTAATATGGTGTGTTCAGTATACGCGTTGTTATTCGAAACATCAAACATTATTAATTTATATAGATTAGGTCTCATTTTCTTGTATCTATATTCTAAATTGTACTTTATCATTCATTGCAAATTAGTATAAACAACGAAATGTTAATATTTAGGTACCCATTTTATTTATATATACTTTTGATGAGCGGTAGTATGAAATTCATGTGTAATAAAAGCATATTACCCTTTAAAATATAAGAAAATGTTCAGAACCTATATCAATTAAAAGGGAAAATTTATACAATAGGAATATAATGTAACTGTTAATAACCTCTATTAAAAAGTTCAAATTCATTTCATCTAATTCATATCCAATATATTTTTCTAACAAGAATGTCGGGTAAAAACATGTCCAGAGCGTGGAAATTGAATATCTTTTCAATAACTATTGATATATTAATTTGATGAATAATTTGTGCATATAAATAAAATCTACTTATATAATTGCCTTATTCTGTCTGTTTGTTTGTCTGTTTGTCTGAAGCTCACGGATAGAATGCGCGCTCATTGGCTGCCAGGGAACACGTGTCCTCCCTGCCCCCCTCTAGACAACCCTGTTATTCAAAAACCATACATCCAATCGCCATGAAATTCTGGGATTATTAGGTATATCCCGGAAAGGTTTTCGAAAAGTAATTTCTTGAATATCTTGAATATCCTTAGAGTTATTTGCAGAATTGTAGATATAGCTCGCAGGCAGCGCCACCATTGCGACGACGGAGATAGGCTAAAGTGTGCTGCTCCACCCCTGTTGACCTTGGGTCATCGTGTGAGTCACAGCATGATGCAACAAAAACACTCTCTCTGGGGATTGCGGCGTCAACAACCTGTAAGTTTGCCTCTCTCATAAACCTGTCTATACAGACCACCCTGACTATAGCGACCACTCTAGACAACCCTGTTATCAGCTGCCTGTCTATACAGACCACCCTGTCTATAGCGGTCACCTTAGGCAACCCTGTTATCAGCAGTGTGATACATCCACCTGTCTATACAGACCACCCTGTCTATAGCGACCACTCTAGACAACCCTGTTATCAGCTGTGTGATACATCCACCTGTCTATACAGACCACCCTGTTAATAGCGACCACCCAAGTCAACGTTTTTAAAATATATTCGCACTCGGGTAAACCCCGGGCGTTGCCCGGGCCATTCGTCTAGTTCCATTATATTCACTATATATTTATGAATAAATATAAATTCAAAAATAACCTGAATAATGTGTGCAGATATTACTTGCTCTCACCTATCAAGTTCCTTTATGTTAAAACCAAATCTCGTAAATATATTTACAATCAACTGCCTCCCATATATAAAGAAGAAAACAATATTTCTGTTCAACTCCTTCAAAACAGTCAATAAGAAGAAAAAAGGTGCAAACCTATCTCCCCATCAACGCTGAATATCAATGGTGCTGTGTATCACCTTATTTCTGGACTAACTCTTGCTCTTGAATTTGCTCAATTTGGAATCAAGAATATTTCAAAAGACTTTGAACCTCTTTTATTATGTATATAATAAAAAGCCTTCTTTTTGAAAACATTTCCCAATGAAAAATCCACATTGAGCCTAATTCATGGCCTAAATAACTAAAAGGATTGCTTATTTACTTCTCGAAGATCACTAAAAACTAATACATCTCGAGAAATTGACCGAAAGAACTTCATTTCAACGATAATGAAAAATGAATACCTATCTGAGATTAGGTCGAAATATTTTTAAAATATTTATGACAACCTATCAATTGCAAGTGAATCGAATAACATTAATTAAAATACTCTTAATAATTTGATCAGTGAAAAGGTTGAATATTTAGCTCACTAGAGCCGAAGATATTGGCTTGAAAATATCAATCTATTTAATATTTTTAAAAAAACATTAGGAATATCAAATCTAGTTAATTGAAGCTACGAAAATATTTTTACATTTTTCTATTTTTGAAGAAGGCCCGTGACATCGCGTGATGTTATTCCTAAAGAATAAAACTTGGAATTTCTGTTAAAAATGTATTTGCAGCAAATATGTACTTCGAAAAACTCCGAAATAACTATCTATTATGAAGATTTTTAGACCTTCCAAGTTATTACTTCAACCTAAATATATTACAAATTGAATGCTATTCTTCTAACTCACGAGTAATAAGAAACCGATTATTTAAACCCTAATATTCGTAATTTATAACACAAACAATGGCAGGAGGGGGGTCTTGGGGTACAATATTTGTTTCATGTAAATTTTGGATTCAGTAACAAGAATGAACTTCAAATTGTGTTTCTATTTTGGATTTCTATATTAATTATCTCAAATGGAATCAATTTACCAGTTCGTAATTAGGCAATTCCTTTGTATAAATGAATATATGTCTAAACGAACGTGAAATAATTGACCTATCATGAAGTGGCCACCTAATCTGTTAGCAGGTTTGCCTTATTAGCTCTGAAGAAAAACTGATCAACGTTATCAGGGCAATTCACCTTCGGTCATCTTCATCTATAAGAATGCAACAATGTTCTTCATCTAGCAGTAGTTCCAACGAAATAACACGATGAAAAAATCCTTGAAATTCTTGAAACTTTGGGAAATACCTCTTTGAAACAAATCAAGATAATATCCAAAACGGAATTGCTAACTTACCACATATCAAGATCTGGTCACAATCAGAACAAAATGAATCAAATATTTTCCTCTAAGTTAGATAATGCTGGTTTCAGAACCCATTTATGAATAAATGCCCATCAAGAAATTGAAGATATTTGTGGCAACATAAGCTATTTAAAATAATCCAAAGAATTTGAATATTATTATAATGCCTAGGTCAATCTATAAATTTGTTTATTGTCTATTACATCAATGAATCAAGAAAGAATATAGCATGAATGCTATTTTTATCAAGTGATCTTGCATTAGAGAAAGCCATGAAGTAACAACAAGGTATGAGTAGATGAAGCCAGATGGTCAGGTGTACCACTAAATATAATGTATTTCGGCTCCTCAAGTTGAATGGGTACTATAAAAAAAATCAACGTAAGCTGAGATTAGTATCGTCATCTGGAATCTGCGAAATATTTTTCTCTGAGCTCATGATATGATCGTAATTACATAATTACCATTTGGGAACGCGAGTTCTTTATTTTTTACACAAAGGCAAAGGGTTATCCAGCGAAATAACGCAAAATTTCGTTATTCCGTGAAAATAGAAGAATTTATTCGGTCTAGAATCTCACAAGATATTGTTTCTCACGAATAACAATTTCAATCATAATATCAATTTCAAAAGATCATGATTAATATCTCTGTCTGTTGAAAATGTTTTTGGAACACCAAGCCTCACAATTACCTTTGGTCATCTTCATCAATAAAGATTCCACAATAACCTTCATTTACAAGTAGGTCCAAAGTTTTTACAAGAAAAAGAAAACCCTTCAAAATGCCACCCAAGGAATTACCGCTTTAAAACCGAAACAAGATATTTTATCCAAATGGAATTACTGACCTACCACATATCAAGATAATGTCGCCCAGGGAAAAGGAATTGAATATTTTCCCATGAGTAAGATATCTGCTAGTGCCAGTGCCCATATAAGAAAATGCCTATCAGGATATTTGATAACTTTGTGGCAATTCAAGCTATCAAATATCAAAATAATTTTAATATTGAAATAGTGCTAATATCGTTCTCTAAATTTGTCTCGCGTCCATTTCATCATTGAAACAAGAAAATATTTGGCAAGAATACCTTCTTTTTATCAGGGGATTTTGTAGAAGTATATGCCATCAAGTAACACCAAGGTATTTCTAAGAAGATAAGCCCAGAGTCAAGACTACCATTAAATATCATGTATGTCGTTTTCTCTTGTTGAGTGGGTTCTATAAAAAGACCAAGGGTAAGCTGACAGCTATTCTTATCTAGAAACTTTGAAAGATTTTATTTCTTGTTTAATCATATGCGCGTAATTTAGAAATTCACCCTTTGGGAACGTAACTTTAGTATCTTCTAAACAGAATGAAAACGATATCCAGCCTAAATAACGCAAATTTTGTTATTCAGTGAACATTGTAAGAAAGTATAAAAATAACAAGACCAAAGTAATTCTTCTGTGAAGAAAATCACAAGATATTATTCCTCTCGAATATCAATTTCAACCATAATATATATTTTAAAATATCAGAATTAATATCTCCCTGTTTGTTTGAAATTGATTTTGGAACACCAAGTTTTTGAAAATGCGAAAACTGAAATATGAAAGTATGAATTGAACGAACGATGATTCATCTGGTAGTCTCATTCAAGAATTCGTTCTTACAGAAAGTATGAATGTCATATTGAAGACCCGTCTATCAAATAATTTGGTCTTTTAAGTTCTGTCTGGAACATTCTGTAATAAAGATAAACTCGTAATTTATCAGGTAAACCAATTTCATTTTCTTTTTCTCACATGCTTCTTTCTATACTTTTTAAAATGTATTTATTATTTTATATTGATAACCTTCTCCAGATGGTGTTTTAACTTATTTATATCTTCGATTTTTTTTTTAAACAATTAAAACATTTTATTGACGTCTAAAAAAAAAAAAAGAATTACAACAGTTAAAAGGCAAATAGGAAAAATGTACACAGTCGAGGTCTCAGCGACTTAGAGCTTTTCTAAGAGCGGTCAGTTTCTTTAGGGTTTTCTCGTCGCCACCTTGAGCGCGTTCGATGACACATCCAATGAAATAAAAAAGAATGGTCTTGTGTTCTGGCGGCATTTTCGGAAGTATTGTCCTACAGGCATTGGTGTACAGAATCATGCAGATGATGCGGTCTTCGTCAGTCGACTGCAGCATGGGACTTAAGATGGTCGTGTAGTTTAAATCTTTAACTAGGTCAAGGAGCCATTCCTCACGGTCTGTATCGTTGCGGATGCGCCGCGGAGGTGGAGAGGCCACTCTAGCTGGAGCCGGCTCCTCGCTCTCAAGTTCTCGTCTTGCTGTGGCGATGTCGTCGTTGGTGTCAGAAATTGGGAACTGTTAGTGTCGATGTAAAGTTCCTGGCCCGTGGAGGATGGTTTTGGCTTTTTTCCGAGGTCATTTCTTTCCTTGTGGAGGTTTTCTTCTTCTGAGGAATCTGTGAGCGGTCGCTTCATCGATGGTGTCTCGCTTGGTGTTTTAGTTGATTCGGGGGCCTCTTTTGGTGTCTCCGATGGTAGGTCAGGGCTTGTTGGTTGAATGATGGCCTCCGAAAAGGTTCTGGTGACAGTGGCCCTGATAGTGGGGTCGAATGGGCATTTATTTTTGAGATGTCCGTGCCGTTTGCATCCCCTGCAAACAACGTCTTCGCCGACAAAGATGGTGAAGTTTCTGTCCATATAAGGGATGTTAAGCACTGCGGGCAAAGGTGTCTTGTCCTTATTCTTAAAAACAATCTCCCGCCTCAGCGAGGAGAGGTGTTTCAGATGAGTATTGTCGGTGGGAAATGGGAGGGGTCGGCTGCTTATCATCTGGCCATAAGGCTCCAGAGCCCTCTCAAGGTCTTTGTCTTGAATAAAGGCGAAGACGCCCGAAAGGATATTTTTTTGAGGCTTTGAAAAGCGGATAGGGGAAGACAGTTGTTTCTTTGACCTTGAATCCGCCGTCAATTAGTTGTTGAGCTAGTTCATTATTGGCGACAGACACTATCGCCTGGCCATTGATTTTACCAACGGAATGAATATTCTTAAATCCAATGATGTTTGCTATGCCGATCAGGTGATCTTCGGATGTGGCATTAGGCACAGATTCAAACTGAATCGTGGATTTGATGGAATCACTCCTACTTTCATAAGTTGTCTTCCTTTCTTCGTTGATTTTTTTCCATTCTTCAGGCGAAAATTGAAGTTTGGTTTTTTGCATAATTTCATATTTAGTTGATTCGTTTGGTGAAGATGCACAATTTGTCTTTGATGTTTGCGAAGATGATGTTGGCTTTAGTGACTTATTCACATCAGATGAATCCGCAGATGATATTTGAGATGAAGCAACGACCGGCTTGGCCGTTGCCATGACGATGATGCAAAGTTACAACTTGTAACTTTGCTAAGTTATGGAAAGTAGGAAAAATTTGAAAATTTATGAATTTTTACAGAAGATGGCTTGAGATGATCCTTGAGTGAAGGCGAATAAGATGATATAATTTAAATTTAGTTAAAGTTAATTTGAAGGGATGAAAGACGCGAAAAACACCTTTCTTCTTCGATTTTTATTGAACATAGAGAATAAAACATACCTACTTATTTATTACTACAATTATTTTATGAAAAAAAAATATATAGCACAATAATATTTATTTATATAATATATATCAATATATATTTGTGTATTCAATAGGTTTCACAGCAGCTATATTTTAGACAACAAATTTATTAGTAAAGGATAAAGCTATTTATTATAAGATATATATTCTGTAATATATAAAATAATATTTCAGTTCTATGCATCAGTTTGTGTGAGAAAGCATAAGAAAGCATAAAAAGTGATACATAACTTCATCAGAGAGAGAGAAAGGTTGAACAATAAATATAATGACTAAATTGAGTAAAATTTTTTTTATAATTTAAAGAGGAGAGATAAATATGGATTACTAAATATTAAGAGATATTGCAATGGAATTGAATTAGTTTCATTGTGAAATGAGTTATGTTTTATGTCGATGCTTTATAGTTATATAGGCGCGATTTCTTCAAAGAGTAGATACTACGATCACACCATAAGGCAAGCAGCATCGCACCCATTTTTAGGAACATCCACTATTAAAACCTAGACAGTATCAACGAGATATTGAAGTCATAGCAATATTTTCAATTTTATAATCTAGCTCTTTTTCTGTGAAACTAGAGCGAAAACAGTGGTAAACATTCATAGTTACCTAATCTGGATTAATAAAATTACTTTGATATTATTGCCCCGTATTGGTTATTTACACGTCAATAATAGATTGCAACATGTCTATATAGTAGGCAAGACCAGAGATCGTAGTAACTATTTAATAAACAAATATATTATAACAAGAATGTATTTACAAACTTTTCGAGAATAAAATAGAGCCAGTAAGATTTATAAATAAAATATTTACAAATCGAGAGTAATATGACGTGACTATTGATGTTTACCGAAAAGACAATATTATAGTAATATGTAAAAGTCACAAAGCAATAACGCGCCATCTATACATATAAAATAAAAGGACTTAAAAGCGCGAATGTTTCTTATGTATTATCGTTTTATGTATATAAGAAACATTCGCGCTTTTAAGTCCTTTTTTTAATATGTAAAAGTATCTATACATCTTGATTTTTTTTACAGAAAAACTAAATGTCAACATATTCATTAGGTATTGCTTCTTACTATCTCTCTGTATTTCTCGGGGTTTTTAAGGTCTTATGCCAGATACACACACGCACGTCCATTATATATAAATAAAGAAGAACTACATTATTATATTAATCACATTTTTTTACTTTTGTAAATCTATAATTATGCATCTTGCTTAAAAGACAATTAAACTAGATTTTTCTGTGTTTTATATCGCTGTAGAATTGTAGTCTATCAAGTATTGTAACCTACAGTTACTTTCTGCATGGTTTGGTCGAGATCCCAAGATTATAAGAAAATGGAATCGACTAAACCAGTAAGGCCATACAGAATTTATTTTAGAATCTCAAATGTCCTTATTCAATAATTTCAAAGAAGAAACATATATTTTTATATATCCCTGCAAGAGTGTACAAACATCAAGTAAGTATTTTCAAGAACTTGAAGATGTTTGCAGTGAAAGAAATATGCATCTGCAAATGGCTTCCAAAATTTGTTAGAATCAATGTTCAAAATAATTATAATTTTGATCGAATTCGAGGCGGCAACTCAATGTAATGATTTTATATGACCCACCCTATAATTTAAAAATTATCTGAAAATTATATTCCTATATTTATATGCTATATAATCATTAAATATGATTCTGCAATCAATATTTGTGAATGAGTTTTTGGCACAACATTTATAAAAACTAGTAATCGTCAAATTAAAATTTTAAAGTTTCCTATTATACAAATGTATAACTCTCTTGCACTTATGTATATTATATGTATATACTCATTTTATATATTATTTTTAGTAAACACTCTCTTCTATTTATTGTGAAACAAATTTCATTGTCCGTTTATTTTATATAACGTATTAAATAGAGGTTTTGTTTTTGACCTATGGAATTTGTGCAGAACGACATATGGATCTGTCGGATCAAGTCCGCCACAATCTTCAATGGATAATGATTTAGGAAAAGTCTTCACATCGCGGAAATCCTTTATTCGTCACTTCTGCTATTTTCAATAGAATAGCAGAAACGCTGAAGCAACGCAATATGGTTAAACTGCTTGTTGCTTGTTCAACCTGCATCTTTAACAGGTGATTGGATAACAGAAGATTGGGAAAAGGAGTTAAGAGTAACCTCAAATCAATTCCAAAGGAATTTTATACCTTTGTTTATTTTAAAGGTGTAAAAACCAGATCACTAACTATTTTAAAAGGGAAAACGCATTCAGCATTTTTATTTCACATATTATGTCTGAATATCTTGTTCGATCAATTCGATGAGATAAAGCACTCTATCACAATGCAAAATAATATGTATTATTCCATAAATATAAATGGAAAATAATCTACCAAAGTTTGATTGCTTATATATTCCAATCAAATATTTTGAAGACTCTTGAAGAGCAAGTTTTGCTACCTAGTTGTGCTGCCCTTTTCAATTGAGCGCGACTAGTTAGTCTGGCAAGTGTTCAAAAATATATTTATAGACTGCAACCATTCCAGATCAGCACAGATATTTCGAAGACCGATTTTGACTTTTATTTCAGGTTAACCTATTGAATATATAGGCCTTGAATTGTCCTTCGATGAAGTCAATGGTGAGACTGTGCAACGCGACTTCAAGATTCTTCATCCAACGGTTATCAAGGAGCGCATCCATTAGCTCTCTTGGAAGAACTAAATAGCATGTCCAATCAACAAACGCACAAATTCTATTTCATTATGATACACTATGTATTGAAGCCAGATTTATAAGAAGTGTTACCTAGATTGTAATCCGAATTTGCTAATAATATTTCGTACTGATATGAAAATATATTTAATCATTCAATCAGGTGAAATTGAATTTTAGTCAAATAGGGCATCAAAAAGAACTCTTCTGCTATTTTTCTACCTAAGACTATCGAATATCTGAAGCATATAAAAGCTAATCCTGTATTTTTTTACATACAAATTCAAAAGTCCGGCAAGTAAGAAGAGAATTTCCATTCTATCAAGAAGAATTGAATAGCACATTGCTATCAAGAACCATAAGAATTCTGATGTGTTGAGATCACTAAAAAGAGCATGTTCTGAAGACAAATAGAGAATTCACCTCTTTTTATTATTAAAGGAAGAAAATTATACCTACGCACCTATATTAGTTCGACTGTAAATATTTGGAACATTTTACAGAAAAATGAAGCCGGACTTTGTCCATGTTACTCTTAGAAAAGCAGAAATAAAAAGAGAGTTGAGGCCAATATAGCCATTAAGGTAAATTAATTTCACTTCATCATATTATATATATAGGTAATTTTAACTGATCCTATATTTTATATGATTTTACCTATATGTTAATTGGTTCCTAAATGTTTCTGTTTAATATTAAATACTATTAATATGAGACAGTTCTCCGAAAAATATAGTTTAGAGAACTTGCTAATAAAGCCACAGTGATAATATTGAATTCAACTCAACATTCATGGTAAACGGATTGCGGATTTCGACATTTTTTATTAACGCGATTAAAGGAAGCCTTCGGGGGGGCTTGCCCGAAGGCTTCCTTTAATCGCGTTAATAAAAAAGAGTTGCGGCGATATATGATCCCCTCTTTCTCAACTCAACATATCTGAAA
>CP092865.1:84968366-84979748 GCA_030710605.1 Cordylochernes scorpioides | reverse complement strand
CCCCTTTTGTGCTTCTTCTTAAATAATAAACCTCTTCTTCGCAGCTAGACACCCATTTTTATTTCTTAAAAATAGACACTTCGGTCAGTTAAAGTTTTATCTTCTCAACATTTCAACAAAAATACTTTGTCTTCATTGGGAGAAATAAAAATAAAACATTTAGCAAAGCGTTAAAAATTTTCTCATTATAATCAATAGTGGAGGGGAAGTAGGCGACTTCTTTTACTTTAAGTGCACCACATGTCTACGCATGTGAAAAGCAGTTCGACTTTGCACTTACAAATGTACCAGAGACCCGTTTTGTTACTTGCACTCGCTGGTAAGGCTGAACATATGCAAGAATCGGGGGCCATTGGAGCATTTTATTCATCTAAAAAAAGTGCTCAATGCGGGAATCGAACCCGGGTTGCACCAGTCGAAAACGAACGGTTTAGACCATCCTTTCGCCGACCCCCTTAATAACTACTAATTTAAAATAACGTTATGGTTGATTCTCTTTAAACTAATTGATATCAACTTTCTTTATATTCAATAAACAAAAGATAGAATTATGTGGCCATTTCTGTTATATGGGATATCTCGCTGGGGCTAAATATGATGTTATCAATAAATGATTTCAGAGTTACTTTTTATTATTTTATTGAATAATGTATTACATTGAATAGATATAATAGGTAGAGAAAATTTAGCAATAAATATTGATTTAGAAGGCTAAAAAATTATCGTCGTTTAAGTGAGATAAGGGAAGTTCATATTGGAAACTTCGTCAGTGAAATTGATGGAGGTCGTGGCTCCAATATTTCCTGCACAGAACAATATTTCATTAGAATCACTCTTATAATTGGAACAATTCTCTATATCACACCTCCTCCATTCAAATTCAATAAAGTACAGTTTAACCTCCCTGTAAAGGACACTTAATTGCAGAGCCAAAGTGTCCTTTAGAGGGAGGTGTCCTCTTTCCGGAGAGTTGCTAAATTGTAAAAATGTTAATTTTGCGAATGAAAACTGTCCTTTGTAGAGAGGTTTCCTCTAGCGGGGTGTATCTAAAGGAAGGTTCTACTGTATTTAGAAATATTTTCAAAATAAAAAAATTCTTAATTTTTGAAATCTTCTTATCAACCTAACGAAAGCAAAACATTCTTGAAAATCCCCAGAGACCCCACATCGAGGTGTCATATAACAATTTATTATAACTTATGAATCTTTGGAAGATTCTTGATGATTTAACAAATGTACAAAATGTGAAGAAATACTCTTTTAATGGACAAAACTTAAGGAAGTTGTACCTTTCAGTATGTATATTGGGATTGAGATAATAACTCTGAAAGATATTTAATACACAGTGACCTTTATTAAAAACACACGAGATAAGTAAGTGTAAACAAAATTGCACCATAAAAAAAAAACCAGACGACTGGCGACATAAAAGACTTTCCATTTTTAGAATCAGGGGAATAATAGGAGATGTGACCACCCCTCACGGCCAAGCTACACTTGCACCGTCGTCTCATGCTGGAAATAAGGATGTCCAGAAGTTAATTTGGGATCTAAGCCCATTCCTATTGAAGAGTTGTTCAGCTCCTGACTGGTTTTGCGAGTAAAGCACTCGCATATATATGTTTGAAGAAAATTCCCTCTTTCACCTACCATATCTGTGTAAACCAATTCAAAATATACTCGTGAATATGTAATTAACCTATTATAGTAATTGTTCATAAATTAATCACGTTATTGGATATGAAGGCTTTTATGTAAGATAACATAAATGATAAGTTACCGTTTATAATTTAATATTTATGCGAGGAAAATTAGAATTGGCTTACTTGGAATCAATCAATTGTGGAATCACTTGTTTGGTAGTTTGAAGGTTTTGGTAAGTGAGTCCTTTATGAGCATATTTTTTTATTTTTGAAATAATTATAAAAACCGATGTTCCTAGTGTCCGCTAATTGGTTTATAAAAGCTGTCATTTTAGCAAGTGCGAGTTTGAAAGCTTGCTGTGTTCATTATTGGTCAGTTTGAGGCAGATGACAGCCCATTCTTATGCTGGTACCAAATTCATCAGGTGGATATGTGACTCAAATCTTTAATAGGTAATATTTACGCCGCCAAATTTTCCAAACAAGATGCGTAGAGTTCTCATACTATAAATATTTTTCGTGGGTTTTTTGTGCAGCATATTTGTTATATTTGGAATAATTCTAAAAACGAATGACCCTAGTGTCCGCCAAATGGTTTATGAAGTCTGGCCTTTTAGCAAGTGCGAGTTTCATAGCTTGCTGTGTTCATTAATGGCAAGCTTGATGCAGATGACATCGCAATCTTGTACTGGTACTAAATTCACCATATGAATATGGGATTCAGATATTTAATAGACATTCTTCATACCGCCAAATTCTTTAAACAGGATTTGTAGAGCTCTCATACTGAATATTCTGTGAGTTATTTATGCAGGCGAGTCTTTTGTGCAGCATATCTGTTATATTTGAATTCATTTTAAAAACGAATGATCTTAGTTATCCGCCAATTGGTATAATATGGCGGCACCTTTTAGCAAGTGTGAGTTTCAAAGCTTGCTGTGTTTATTAATAACCAACTTAATGCAGATGACAACCCAATCTTGTGCTGGTAATAAATTCACCAGGAGGATAAGGGACTCAGATTTTTAATAGATAGTCTTCACGTCGCCGAATATTTCAAAAAAGAGGTGTAGGACCTCTCATTTTCTTGTCAAGAAGTTAGACCGGCATTTAAGAATCTTGATGTCTTGCGATATTCAAATATCTTTAGAGAGATAGGTTAGTCCTTTTATATTTCATTTATTTTCAAGGCTATATTACGTGTTTCAATCACAAAAATGTGTTTGCCAGTTTCGATAAGATTTTTGGTGAATAGCCCAATCTTACAAGCTGCAGTTAGATCTATACTCCACTTTTACTCACCTAGGAAACGAGTGGAGTAATAAGTTGCAGCTTTGACTCTTGTATTGAATCATTCATGACAGGGTTTTGAGTTATTCCTGGATACTCTTGTCACCAATTTAATCATTTAGATATATTTATTGAAGCTTATACAGGTTGACACACATTTTCCCAAATATTCGCCAAGTTGTTATTTCAACTAGACAATGTCATGATGCCTTCCGGTTCAGATTAAATTCCTCTCAAGTACTTGACTTGTAATCTTAAACACTATTTTCAGATCTATTTTACAAATGTGATGTCTCTTCATTTCATTTCTCATAATTGCATCACATTTTTCTTGAAATGTTTTGAGAAGAATCTTGTCCGATCTGGTAAACCTTTGAGGTCGCCTTTTCATAATATATATCTTGCGAAGATGCAACTTGCGACCAATATCCATTTTTGTGAGGTAGAAGCAGTTGGTTTTTCAGATACTTCTGTCTTTTCTACAGTTTCCTGGAGCGCAGCTTTGGTAGGGATTACAGTTTGAGGTCTGATAGACTCTTGAGGACATGAGGATATCTGAAGGTGAGGTTTACGCTTGTATTTCTGAGAGATTCTCTGCTAGCTCGCCTTAATTTTTTTCAGGCTCCTCTGTTTATCCCCCTTGGATTCCCTTCGCAGGCATTTGGGGATCTTATGGAGCTTTGGACACTCTCCAAATCTCACTGATTCCTTATTGGAACTATTAGCTTCACTATTTTCCTACAAACACACACAAATATATTATTCGTGAATTATAATATGTTCTTTATAATGTGATTATTAATTTGTTAAAAGAGAGGTCTATATATATTTTAAAGTAATAAATTTCTAACAACACACAGATTCCTCTAGCTTTATTGAACTTTCATTATACAATATCTATTATTGTAAATATATTCATATTTATAAATCGATTATAAAATTTTCAGAAATCTAATATATTATAACAGTAATATCCCATGTTTTGATAGTTTCAAATATATTTGAATACATTTGTCATATATGTAATCACTGATATCAAATATAATAACAACCTAAGGTTAAATTTTATATTGTAATTACAAATTGGTAAAATATTAACAAATATAAATTATTTAAACCAATTTTTTAATTAAATTTGTGATCACATATATGCTGTCTTCTTATATAACACAATCAGCTAAAATAAAATCACCTAAATATTAATTTTTTGTTTGTTAATTTTCAATTTTCTTTGCATCAAACATTATTTTGAGGTATTAATATTAAATGTATTTATTATTATTATTTTTGAAAATACAAGTTTGGATGAAAATAGATAGAGACAATATACCATTAAAATACTTGTATAATAATATCAAATATATTTTCTATATGAATAGCTAGCAATCTGTTCAAAATCTTAAAACGTTTTAGGCCAGTCTATTAGGATGCAGAAAAAGAATTACTTGATTCTTCTTCACAAAATTCAGAACTCTTCAGTTGTGGATCAAAAATTAGCGCAGATAATATTACTCAATTTTGTTTTTCTAATTTTTCTAAATTCTTAATTTTGAAAAAAATTCAAAGTTTCAAAAAAGACAAATAACTTGAAGCATTACCGAAGGCATATAAAGCTATGGAAATATAAATATCACAAATATTTAATTGAAACTTGAAAAAATATTTGAATTATTTTTAGAGTGATTTTTTGAAGAGTATAAAGGTTCAAAGTGATTCATTTATTCTGTTTTATATATCTCCACAGATAAAAGAATATGCTTTAGAAAAATATTAAGGTATATATAGAAATTCATAAAAGTGCGAAATCATAAGGTAAAAGGTTTATTTCAAAGTTGTTTAATTATTTTTTTTTGCCGAGGTTTCAACATTTTTGTACTTCCAAAGAAAAAAAACTAAAAACTATTTTTCTCCTGTGGAAGGACAGTAATTCTCGATAATTCGGCAAAATAGTAAAAAAAAATTAAAAGAAACCTTTCGCCTTATGATTTCACGCTTTCTATGAATTTTTCAGGTGATTATATTACTCAATATATAGAAATAAACGGATTACAACCTGCCATGACCTGTTAAATTTTACTTATACTGACGGGAGAATCATATTTCTTAGGACAAATTTTGAGTCCCAAATGTTCGATTCTTAAATCTGAAAGAAAGAATATGAAATAGGGAAAATTTATCATTATACTTGTATATGAGAACAACCAGATCAAAGATAATAACAATATCGATTATTTTCAAATTTTGGGAAATTTTGCATTTTTTAATTCATAAATTCAATTGCCATTATCGATTAAATCTGTAACAAATAAATTTACCTGCAATGTCTATTTAGTACCAGTAAATTTATTTGTTACAAGTTTTGCATTATGAAAAATGCATTATAAAAATCTTATTTACTTTATAAATCAAACTACAATTCTAAATATATGTTCTTCCTTTTCAATTTCAAGACAATTGGAAGTTCAGGTATTTAAAAAATAGCCAAATATAATTATCTATAATACTTACTTTTTCGCCGTCTTATTCCCACCAGCGTAGAAATCTTTGATCCTTCTGAAAATTCCTTTCTTTTTGGTTGTTCTGAAACAATATATTTATTATAGACATATACAATATATGTATTTATACAGAGTTTGGGTACCTTGATATTGATAAAATTATAAAAACACATATAAATACCTAAGTATTTTTACATGCTTATTTCTTCAAAAGGTAACCAGGTAATATGAGGCTTCAAAATTCTAAGTAAACCCCGAATTAATTTACGTATCAATGATATGTTACCATAATGTGAATATGTATATTTCACTGCACGGTGAATTAGATTGTTCTATAACTACTATCTCTTATGCCTTTTATCGCTAAGCTCTTCATATTCTTCGATGTTGATATAACACTTTTTGCATTATGTTTCCATTCTTTTTATCATGTATAAATATATATTTTGTTTATCCCTAGTACACGTGGTACATGCCATGATAATCATGGTGGGTAGTTAGCGACTGCTTCTACTCTAACTGCACCACATGTATACACATGTGAAAAGCAGCTCGACTTTGCACTTACAAATGTGCCAGAGCCCCGTTTCTTTATTTGCACTTTATGGTGGGTTCGGACTTTTGCAAGAATCGGGGGCCATCGGAGAATTTTAAAAAAAATCTGAAAAAAGTGCCCAATGCGGGAATCGAACCCGGGTCGTAGCGGCAGAAAGACAATGGTATAGACCCTCCTTCCACCGACCTCCTAATCATATATCCAATTTGAAGCACTTATCACCTAAGTATTCTATTGGATTAATCAAATTTTCAGAGTTCTTGAATTATAGGAATCGCTATCAACTGATCTTCTATGTTGCGCCTTCTTTAGGAATAATGCTATAATGTGTAGCAGCATGGCTCAGCATGTCTCTGTAATTCCCTCGCAGATAAAGTCTGTGTATAGAAACAAAGCTATTAATAGAAGCATAATACAAATATATATAGAGAGTTTTCAGACTGGTGGTTCTAATATTCGTGGTAAAAAAAAGCCAGTTAGGCCAACCTCTGTAGTGAAGGACCAAATTTTGTTTCTAATGAAAGAATTGATCAAGAATAACCGGACGATGGCGACTTTCATCAAATAATTGAAAATTTTGCATGTCTAAAATGAAGTCTTTTTAATGATTTCATAATCTTCTATATCTAAATTATGCTCAAAATTCTAACCCGAGAAATGACGCAAATTCGAAAAGATTTATTCAGACTTAATTTAGAATTTTTGTAGAAACCTTTCTCATTTGTTTAAATTTGCGATAACATGTGATGAGAGTTAGATTTCCTTTCTTTTTTTATAGAATCAATCAAAGAAATGGACCTTTAATACATTGCCTTTAAAGATAAAAAATCTGTCCAAGTACAAAAGCATTAGCTCTTTCTTTTACCGACACGAGGCCACTAGTTTTAAAGGACGGTCATGGAGTCTAATTTTGACGAGAGAGGTGACCTTTTCTTTTTTAGATCAATTCCCTCCTGCTAAATTTTTTTTTTTATATTGAGAAATACAAAAATTATGCTATGCTTATATTTGATCTTTTCTTGGAAAATTCTATAAAATTATTGAAAATTACGTTCCATAAAAAAACAGCACCTTTCAAGGTATACGGAACCTTTATTGTACCCTTCCCTTGTCACCTCAACTTGTACAGAGGGTGTTCACACTTATAGGGGAAACAAGTTTTATTATAAAATATTAAAAATTAACACCATATTTGAAAATTTTCAAATGTTCTATTTGAAAGCCTTTTTGTTTATTTACAGAACGGCACCTGATTTTCCACGATAGCAGACACTTTCTGATCATGGTCATAGTCAAAAGATCCCATTCTTCCTTTTACCACTTTCCAGACACCTTCAATTGTTCTAGGGTGTCTCTTTCCAAGTGCTCTTTTAAGGCATCCAAAAATGCAAAAATCCATCGGGGCTAAATCAGGAGATTTTACAGGGGTTCTGTTCTTTGGAATTGTGTTGATTCCTGTTTTTGCCTTAGATCTTCCAAATTGTGGCCTATCACCGCCAGTAAAACTGGTACTTGTTTAGCTAACGAAGTATCATTCGCAGCAAACGCAAAACGTAAACATTTCACGAAAATTTCGAAGTCTTGATCTGGCGTGAAAACTGGAAATGGCACTATATTTGACATCATTTAACTTACTTTTTTTTATCCTCGTCGCCAACTGTGGTGTATTTAGAATTTAAGGATCAGACATTTATTTAAGCTACTAAAGATTTAATTGTCTTTACAGCACAAGCTACATTCTAATAATAATAATAATAACAATTGCCTATGCAAATTCTGCATTCCGGTCAATGGTCATAAATGATTAAATAGTAAATACTATGAATACACGTCACAAATAAGCTTGGGTGGAATATGAGGTATGACTTGTGGCGTTATCATGGTGAAACCAGACTTTGTTGCTCAGTTTCCCATAGATAGAGGTAATATCATTTAAAAATATAGGTTATAAAATGTTGTTTTGATAGTACTCCGAGTTTATTTTGGCATTTCTTTCAACCTTTCTTATTTTTAATTTTCCTTCATATGATATACCGCATGCCACCATAAATTCTTTGGGGTAGCTTTCGGCACATTCCTTCACCCAAATTGGCCTAGATTTTTCCACCCTTTTTTGATAGTATATAGCTCTTTTTCTGTCGCAATCGGTTAAATATACCCATTCTTCGTCATATGTAACAATAAATTTCCATCTATCAGCAGCCAAGAAATCTTCACAAAATATCTGCTGATAGTGTGTCGCTGACGAATATGGCTCTGAAACAATTTGTGAACCGCATGTTTTTTTTTTTTTTGTAGCTTTTAGGCCTAAATCTATTTATTATTTTATTTATTGTTGACACTGATGTTCCTATTAATTTGGCTATATCTCTTTGTGGCATAGGATTTTCTTTTGTAAGATATTTTTTCACTTTTTTTACAGTTGCAGGAGTTCTCACAGATATAGGGTGATAACTTTTGTCCATTTCTCCGTAGGTGCTTTGAATAAAAACTTGATATTTTTGTCGTGAATAATATTATAAATACCTTTTTTAGAAATGTTGATATCATCTTGTTTGCATATTTTAATTATGTCCAAATAGGTAAGTTTAACTCTGGAAAGTGGTAAAGGAAGAATGGGATCTTTGGAGTATGACCATGATCAGAAAGTGTCTGCTATCGTGGAAAATCAGGTGCCGTTCTGTAAATAAACAAAAAGGCTTTCAAATAGAACATTTGAATATTTTCAAATATGGTGTTAATTTCTAATATTTTATAATAAAACTTGTTTCCTATAAGTGTGAAAACCCTCTGTAAATTATATTTGAAAATACGTGATATTGTAAATGCTATTTATCTGTGTTTCTATGTATTCCTTTCTGCTTCTTGATAGCTTCATCTATTTTCTTGTCTATTTTTGTAAATCTTTCGCATAGATCTTGTTTACTTCTTTTATATGTTTCATTTTTATTTTTTATATTTGACCTGGCTATTTTTTGTATATTTCTTGAATATCGCATATATTTTTTTGACTTGATATATTCAATGTATGTGAGTTATTTTCAATAAAACTATTTGTCATGTCTTGTACCTTTTATGACTGTGGATCACAAGGTTTTCATCCTGTCTGTCTTGATTTTTAAATCAGGTTATCGGAAATTCTTCAGCCACAAGTTAGATCACATAGTATTCCAACGATTAGGCATCGAAAGATCATGTTTACTTTCGTGAACATTGCATAATGTTGATAACATTTTATTGTGAAATTCGAATATTTTAGATTCCAACGCCTTAAACATACCTTGAATTACAACCCAAGTTAGATGAATCATGGTTGCGATATTTTGCAGAATAATTGTTATCTTCAACATGTTTGCGCCGAACTTTACCACAGGTAAAAATATTGTCAACATTGAAAAGTTAGTGTAAATTATCAGCCGAGTGCTGCGATTCTTCCCAGATCCGAGTGCCTTTCTATTTTAAGATATACCGCCTTTAATATCTCTATTATTTAATCTGATTGTTAACTTCAGTGTTATAATTTAAACCTATAAGTAAATCTCAAATCTCGACACGCTATATTTTCATTAATATATTACAAGTATAAACACCACAATTCGATTTTATATATTCCAATAAATATTAAATATCTTGCGTTACAAATATATATACTCATTTTAATATATTACAAATTAGATATTTATATATTTTTCCCACGTTTAAAAAAAGATCAAAGTGAAAATGTAACACCAGGGAATTATTATGATTTAAAATGTCTGTTTGTGTATTCAAACGTTTCTGACTGGTTGTCTTGAGATATTAAACAGAATAAATACAGTAATGGATATTATAATTGCTACACCAAGAATTCGAAAAACTACAGACGATAAATTTTACGAAAAAAATAAATAATATCATATGCAAATAACTAGATTTTAAACGAATAATGCAAAATAGGCACCTGTAGCGACACATACAATGTTATGATGCATTAGCGTGTCCTCTGTTATGAAAATGTAACCTATTATAGACGCGTATGACGTTAACCTTTATAAAAAATGTAATGCCTTGATGGCGTTCAGCCAACCGAAATATTGGCAAATAAATATTTTATTCCAAAATTAAATATATTAACATTTATAAAGATAAAATTGTGAATAGCTCATTTATCAAATTAACCAATCCAGGTTTCTTGAGAGAAATGGTGAAATTTCACCATCTACTCGGAAATATTAGGGTCTTCACACATGTCTACATGAGAAATTTAATATATGAAAAAAATAATCTTCGAAATTCCTTATTTAAGATTTACACTTATGCTTATTCTATTATAATAGGAAAGAGGAATAATCACTCTGAATATAAATTTGTCCGGTGTCTATATTTCTATACCTAAAAAATAAAAGTATTCACACAATCATTTTATTAATTAAGAGTGAATATATATGATCACTGATCATTATAATTAAAAAAAAAGAAAATATAATAAATTGATAAAAATATATTCAAATATACCGTGAATATCAAATTATTTTCACACAAAGGTCACGTCTTCTATATAAGAAATAAAGTGATAAATTCAAAAGTGACTACACATGTGACAGATGAATTAGAAGATTAAATTTAGTTTTGAATTATATTGAGAGAGAGGAAGTTGGAGATCATCGTGCAAAAAAAAATTTAACGAGGATTGTTAACAAGCTCCTCATACACGAGCTATTTGATCCATAGAAATAGATAGTGCGAGGAATGAATATCGTGACGGGTTGAGTATTGGACATTGAAAAACACATAGAATAAAATTGTGTTTGGGTGTAAGTTTAGGTATAATAAAACGTCTTCCCTGCTTTTACACTTTGACAAAATCAATAAGGAATCAAATGCTAGGTTTCTTTTCATATATATTTTTTTTATTTATCGAGCTTTCAGTCTAACAGGACCTTCAACACGGGTCCCCTAGAAGTAATTCTAGGTTTCCATGTTGAAGGGCATTTCAGCCCGAAACCTCGAAAAATAAAAATTGTAAAAGGGGAACCTAGCCCTAGATTCCTTATTGATTTTGTCAAGTTCAGCTATGTTTCGACAGAGAAGTAAGATAAACAAAATAAGGAAATTATATCAATAACGAGTAGACAATTCTTATTCCGAATCGAATATTTAAGAAAGAAAGGCGGTGTTGTTCCTTAACAGAAGGTAGTTAATGTTGTGTTGTAGCATTTTGATCAGTCTTCGGAAAGGGATTTTTGTTGCGGAGGATTTAATTGGCGTTAGAGTCTGGCGGGATAGAACGCGTGAGATCATCACCACAAAAACTAAGTTGGCACCCATATAATAAATACCTATTCATCGATTGGAGTTATGTGCAACTTTTACAGTACTGGAAATTATGATTCCTTGTTATTATAGAAAAACATTG
>CP092865.1:84939735-84968266 GCA_030710605.1 Cordylochernes scorpioides | reverse complement strand
CTTGGCCAAAAACATCACACTAATGATGCCGCAGCCACCGTATTCCCCAGATCTGGCCCCTGTGACTTTTTCTTGTTCCCTAAACTGAAGAGGCCCATGAAAGGACGACGTTACGCTACGCTTGACGAGATAAAGACGGCATCGAAGGAGGAGCTGAAAAAGATTTTTTTAAATGGTTTTTTGAAGTGCTTCGAAGATCGGAAAAAAAACACAAAAGTCGCGATACTCTTTGAACACACCTCGTTGATCTCTGGCAGTCATCTCTCACACAAGAGACAACCTATTATTAATGATAAGGTCCAATTTGGATTATAGATTATAAACACAAGGTAATAATCTGGTCTGATTACCTTGTTTTTATAACCTCTTATTAACTTCTTGCAAAAGTCCAACCACAACAGTGAGTGCAAGTAACCAAACAGGGCAATCTAGCACATTTATAAGTGCAAAAATGCTTTCCACACGTGTAGACATGTGGTACACTTACAGAAAAAGCAGTCGCAAACTTCTAACCACCATGACTATCACACACATGGTCTGTACCATATTAACTTGTTGAAGTTAAAAGGAAAAAGATGAGGGGGGAACTGCTAAGGAATAATCTTGTAGATTGTCAAGTTCAATTAAAGCGAGAGAGAACCTAAAACATTATACAGTAGAACCTCCATGAGAAAACACTCGCGATTGAGGACAACTTCTACAAAGAACAGTTTTTAATTTGAAAAATTACCATTTTTACTATTTATTAACTCTCCGGTAAGAGGACACCTCTCTTTAAAGGACACTTTGACTCTGCAACTATGTATTATCCTTCAGAGATAGGTAGGTCTACTGTAGCAACTCTCTGGTAAGAGGACATATCTTCCTAAAGGACACTTTGGCTCTGTAACTAGGTGTTGTCCTTTACAGAGAGGTAGTTCTACTGTAGAAACTCTCTGGTAAGAGGACATCTCTCCCTAAAGGACACTTTGGCTCAGTAACTAGGTGTTGTCTTTTACAGAGAGGTAGTTCTACTGTAGCAACTCTCTGGTAAGAGGACATCTCTCCCTAAAGGACACTTTGGCTCTGTAACTAGGTGTTGTACAGAGAGGTAGTTCTACTGTAGCAACTCTCTGGTAAGAGGACATCTCTCCCTAAACGACACTTTGGCTCTGTAACTTGGTGTACTTTCTACTGTATATCCATTTTTTAAAAATTGCTATTAATATTAAGAATAATTTAAAAATTTTAGTAGAAATGTTAGGGCAATAATATTCATAGAGCAAGTTTATTCAAAGTACAAAATGTTCAAAAAAATACAGAGATGTTATTTAAAACCTTGATCATATCAGAGGAACCTTAATAAATGAACAACCTAACTGGCCTTTACCTTATTGTTTACGGAAGAGCATTGCTTGATGCATATAGAGATATGTAATTCTACTGTCCTGAATGCTCGATCCATTGTTTGCTACAATACCATTTATAAGATTCCACCTTTCAGTGTAGCATATAAAAGCAGAATGAGATCCAATACAGTATTAGACCTCTAAGAAGCTGTCTGGTAGATTTAATTGGCGAAACTGCTGGGAGAGTCCACCAATGATGAGCCAGGCCCTTTCAGTATTTTTTCATCACAGTGGAGAATTGAAATGTTTGTGAAAGAAGCATTAGCATCTTTGTGCCTTCCTTTTTTATATATAGGTTCAGCGTTATTGTGCGGCATAAATGAACAACATCTTAGAAATCAATGACTAAGAGCTGCATAATGGCTGAATAACAGGGATATCAAGCTTATGCAAATTCCACAGATCAAATCATACAATTTGGAATATTTTTATCAACTTCAAATTTTATTTAGAATTCTCTTTTATTCAAAATATTTAATTTATAAAAAAATACCTTAGAGAACACAATCTCTGCCATTTTTACATGGAAGAATTAGGGTTAGGGGGTAAGGTGGAAGGATGGTCTAAACTGTTGGTTTACAGCAGCTACAACCCTGGATTGATTCCCGCATTGGGCACTTTTTCTGATTTAAACAAAAAAAATGCTCCAATGGCCCCCGATTCTTGCAAATCCCAACCCCTGAACAACGAGAACAAAAGATTTTTGTCAAAACGTTGAGAAAATAAAAACAAATTTCCACATTAGAGATGTTTAGAGAGATGATTTAGAGAGATGTTATTTCATATATAATGGTTCTACTGTACCTAAAAACAGGAAAAATACTCCAGGTCTCTCATGTCTTTTATTGGGGGTTGGCTATATCTGAATGTGATATCAAAGTTATTTTTGACTTGACAAAAGTGGTTGAATGTTAGAGAGAAGAACACTCAAGAGAAATTTTAAACCAGCACTATTTCTATTGGTACAGTAGAACCTACAAGAGAGGGCACTCCGCTAGGGGGAAGTTCTCTACAAAGGACAGTTTCCATCACCAATATAACCATTTTTACTAATTAGCAACTCTCTGGTAAAAGGACACATCTCTCTAAAGGACACTTTGGCTCTACAATTTGGTGTTGTCCTTTACAGAGATATAGTTTTGCTGAGCTGCTCTCTGCTAAGAGGACACCTCTCCCTAAAGGACACTTTAGCTCTGTAACTAGGTGTTGTCCTTTACAGAGAGGTATTTCTATTGTAGCAACTCTCTTAGTAAGAGGACATCTCTCTACAAAGGACACTTTGTCTCTACAACTAGGTATCCTACAGAGAGGAGTTCTACTGTATTGCATTTATGCTACATAACTCTAGTATTGATAATTCAGCTAATTTCACCACAATTCGAAGAATCACACTATTGTCAGAGTACTGGGTAAATGGTGATGACTTATCTATAGGGATCTACTTTCTGTTTAGCTGATGTTGGATTTCTCAACATCTGGCTCTCTCAGGTTGCAATGGACTGTAATAAAAGTACGTTGGACCTAGCTATAGCAACATCTCCATTTAGAGAGGGCAGATATTTTATAATGTTATAACTATTTTTAAACCAATATCTTTATTAAGACCTTTTGTCTTATAAACAGATTCTCCTAAGATATAGACCTTATTTTGTTGTAAATGTTTACTCTTCCCTCTCATCTTGTTGTCGTGTAAATACGGCGAATCCTGTATGGGGCGGAATGCCCTAAATAAAGGCTTTTGTTGTTGTACACTGCGTGACATTGAAAATGGAACACCAAGAAATAGTGGCCAGAAAGTGATGAAACTCGGCAGACAGAGAGAGACAGGGACGAACAATAAGTGATCTTTATTTCAAAATGATAGTCATAATACAGAGCGAGAACTGCGTCGGCTTAGTAGCAAGTAGGACCACCGCGGACGGCGATGCACGCAGCAACACGTCTAGGTAGAGAGTCAATCAGAGTACGGATGGCGTCCTGAGGGATGGCCCTCCATTCCCTCTCAACCATTTGCCACAGTTCGTCTTCTGAACGCGGCTGTGGCAAGGCATGCAAACGGCGTCCAATGATGTCCCAGACGTGCTCGATTGGTGAGAGATCAGGAGAGTACGGTGGCCAGGAAAGCATCTGTACATCTTGCAGAGCTTGTTGGCTAATGCGAGCAGTGTGCGGTCGGGCGTTATCCTGCTGATAAAGGGCATTGGGTACCCCCTGAAGGTAGGGGAGTGTCACCGGTCGCAGCACATCATCAACGTATCGTTGGGCCGTCATAGTGCCCTGAATACGAAGTAAAGGTGACCTGGAATCATACGCGATTGCGCCCCAAACCATGATTCCACGTTGTCGCACGGTGGGGCGTTCCACAATTGCTGCCGGATTGGACCTTTCTCCACGTCGACGCCACACGCGTACACGGCGACTATCACTGGACAAGCAGAAACGCGACTCATCTGAGAACACGACCCTGTGCCATTCCGTCATCCACGTCGATCTAGCCCGGCACCATTCCAAACGTTGGCGCCTATTCGGTGGGGTCAATGGCAGTCTTCTCAGCGGACGGCATGAGTGCAAGCCATTAGCAACCAATCGACGGGAAATGGTTCTGGTCGAGATGGAATGATCTAGGGTGTCTTGCACATGTTGCAGGATGGCGGTACAAGTGGCTTGTGGGGCCGCCACTGCTTGTCGAAGGATACCCCCATCCACACGTGCTGACGTCACTCTGGTTGCACCGACATTCCTATAAATTGCCACATTTCCTTGTTCCAACCATTTTCTCCACAGTCGGTGCACCGTGGACGCACCAAGGTGTGTATTAGCTCCGATTTGACGTATGGACCAACCTGCCCTTTTCAGTCCGATCACCATGCCCCTCGTAAAAGCGTCTGTCTGCTTGAACTGCCTCCGTTTACGATGATCTGGCATTCTCTGTTATTACACGTGTCTTTTGACACAAGAACAAAATTTATACAATGTTTTCCTTGAAGAAATAACGACACGAATACTGTCCTTTCTGCAAGTTCCTTCCCTTATATCTTACTCCATGTGCGCACGAGAGCTGCGCATTTTACATCATTTGCATATTTCGGTTAGGCGCGTCTACCCTGAAATTTGCATAATTTTCTGGCCACTATTTCTTGGTGTGCCATTTTCAATGTCACGCAGTGTATATAGACCTATCATTAAACAAATTAATAATCACATTGAAAAGGGAATATTCTAATTTATGAATAATATATTTGTGTGATGTAGGAAAATAATGAAGCTAATAGTTCCAATAAAAAAAATCAGTGACATTTGGAGATTGTCCAAAGCTCCACAAGCTACCCAAATGCCTACGAAAGGAATTCAAGGGGGATAAACAGAGGAGCCAGAAAAAAATTAAGGCGAGCTAGCAGAGAATCCCTCAGAAATACAATCGTAAACCTCACCTTCAGAAATTCTCATGTCTTATAGAGGCGAACAGAACTCATAATGCAATCCCTACCGAAGCTGCGCACCAGGAAACTGTAGAAAGAACAGAAGTATCTGAAGAGCCAACTTCTTCTACCTCACAAATATATATATTGGCCGCAAGTTGAATCTTAACAAGAGATATTATATGAAAAGGCGACCTCAAATGTTTACCAGATCGGACAAGATTCTTCTCAAAAAATTTCAAGAGAAATGTGATGCAATTATGAGAAATGAAATGAAGAGACATCACATTTGTAAAATAGATTTAAAAAAGAGTGTTTGAGATTACAAACCAAGTATTTGAAAGGAATTTAACCTTCACCTGAAGGCATTATGACATTGTCTATTCGATAATGAAAACTTGGCGAATTTTTGGGAACATGTGTGCCATCTGTTATAAACTTCAAGAAATATATCGAAATGAGTAACTTGGTGACAAGAATATCCAGGAATAGCTCAAAACTCTGTCACAATAAATCAACACAAGTGTCAAAGCTGCAACTAATTACTTCGCTCATTTCCTAGTTGAGTAAAACTGGAGTAAAGATCTAACCGCAGCTTGTATTATTGGCTATTGATCAAGAATATTATCGAAACTCACAAACATATTTTGGTGAGTAAATCACCTAATTTAGTTTTAAAATAAATGAAAAATTAAAGGACCAGCCTATCTCTCTAAAGCTATCTGATTTCTACAAGACATCAAGATTCGCAAATGCCGGTCTAACCTCTTGTTGACAAGGAAATATAGCATGAGAACTTTACACCTCTTATTTGGTGAATTCGGCGGCGTGAAGATTTAATTTTAAAGATCTGAGTCCCTTATCCACCTGGTGCATTTATTACCAGCACAAGATTGCAATGTCATCTGCATCAAGCTGGCCATTAATGAACACAGCAAGCTAAGAAACTTCCACTTGCTAAAAGGTGCAGCCATAATGAACCAATTGGCGGATAACTAAGATCATTCGTTTTTAAAATGAATTCAAATATAAAAAATATGCTTCACAAAAGACCCACCTGCATAAATGACTCACAAAATATATAGTATGTGAACTCTACACATCCTGTTTGGAGAAATTGATGACCTAAAGATGGCCTATTGAATATATGAAACTCTTATCCATCTGGTGAATCTTGTAGTATGAGAGCTCTACAAATCCTGTTTGAAGAATTTGGCGGATTGAAGATTGTCTATTAAAGATCTGAATCCCATATCCATATGATGCATTTAGTACCAGAACAAGATTGCGATGTTATCTGCATAAAGTTGGCCAAAAGTGCCTACAGCAAGCTTTGGAGCTCGCACTTGTTAAAATGTGCAGCCTTTATAAACCAATTTGCGGATACTAGGATCATTCGTTTTCAGAATGAATTAAAATATAACAAATATGCTTCAAAATAATAACAAAAGATATGTAGTATGAGAACTCTATACATTCTGTTTGGAGAATTTGGCGGCGTAAAGATGACTATTAAATATCTGAATCACATATCCATGTGGTTAATTTAGTACCATCACAAGATTGAAATGCCATCTGCATCAAGCTGGCCAATAATGACCACAGCAAGCGATAAAACTCGTACTTGCTATAATATGAAGCCATCATAAACCGATGGGCGGATAACTAGGATCATTCGTTTTTAAAATAATTTTAAAAATAACTAATATGCTCATAAAGGACTCACCTACTAAAACCTTCAAACTTCAAACAAGTGATTCCACAATCGATTGACTCCGAGTAATCACATATTTACGTGTATATTTTAAAATAGGTTTACACGGATATGGTAGGTGGAAGAATGAATTTTCTCCAAACATATTTATTTATTAAACACTCGCAAAGACCACCCAGGAGCTGAAAACTGCTTTTCAACAGAAATTGGGTTCAATCCCAAATGTACTTCTGGAGGACCTTAGTTCCAGCATGAGACGATGGTGGAAGTGTTACTTGGCAGTGATATTTCTAATGAAATATTGTTCTGTGTGCAGGAAATATTGGAGCCAAGAACTCTACTAATTTCCCTGACGAATTTTCCAATTTCAACTTCTTCTATCTCACTTGAACGACGATTAGCCTGCTATATTTAAGGCTGAATTATCTTTTCACTACCTATTGTATATATTCAATATAATATATCCTGTAATAAAATATTTAAAGGTAACTCCAAAATTATTTATTGATTACATCATATTCAGTCTTAAACGAGATATCTCATTATAACATTTTCTCATTATAACATTTTATCTTTAGTTTATTGAATATAAGGAAATTTGATAGGAATTAGCTTAAAGAGAATCAACCATTACAATATTTTAAATTAGTAGTTATTAAAATATTCTCCTGGCGAAGACAAAAGATATTTAAAAATATTTATAAATTTTTGCAATGCGTTTCTTTATTCGACATAAGTGCAAGCTTTCGGATCTTTATAATCCTTCCACATGCATTGCTTCACTTGTGGAAGGATTATAAACATACGGAGAAGCTTGCACTTTTAACGAATAAAAAACGCATTGCTACTATTTATATTTTATTTTCAACTTTATAGCAATTTTTTTATTTTAACAAAAGGGTTTTGTTGAAACTTTGTAAAAATAAAACTTTAACTGGCCGAAGTGTCTATTTTTTAAAGAAAATAAAAATGGGAGTCTTGCTGCGAAGAAAAAGTTCATTATTTAAAAAGAAGCACAAAGGGAGAGAGATCAAATACATATTACAACTAGAAATCTACAATGGAGAAATCAAATGATGGTTTAATTGTAGAACGTATATAAGAAGTAAATAGCTAAAAAAATATGCGCTATCAATTTAACGTCTCTGAATTCTAGGTCAATTATGTAGACCCAACACCAACTTTTATAAATGTAGAACGCCCAACTAAATAACATACTTTTTGAGCTATAGCCATTTCACCCAAGGGAAAGCTTCGATTCAATGATATCTATAAACGATATATATCTCTGGACAAGACACCACCACGATATATATAATATTCAGAATTTTCAATAATATTAAGTAGAACTGCTCTTCACTGAAGGTTAATAACGAGTTTACAAAGTGGGAAGAGGAGCTTCTTTTTATTAGCATGCACACAAGCTTTCGGACATATCGTCCTT
This sequence comes from Cordylochernes scorpioides, assembly GCA_030710605.1. NCBI lineage: Eukaryota > Metazoa > Arthropoda > Arachnida > Pseudoscorpiones > Chernetidae > Cordylochernes > Cordylochernes scorpioides. The sequence continues at coordinate 84,960,301 of CP092865.1, read as the reverse complement.
CATCAGGTAAGAGTAATAAACGCGCTGAGGATCCATATATACACAAAGCTGAAAAGAAAATTTACATAACTGCAAAAGATAAAAGTATTTAAAGATAAAAATAAGAACCAAATATGCTAAAAAGATTATAGGGATTAAATGCTAATAAATCTGGACTAAGTACATATGCACTATGAATGGTGTTAATCAAGGGCAGGTAAATGCAACCTATGGCTATTCACATAATATATGGTATTGTTCTGGTATATCTATATGCCTGTTGATGCTGTTTGTTTTTATTGACACAAATGCCTCTAGTAAAAGTCTTTGGTACTTATTATTGATATTGTTGTATAGAATGGATGGCTTTGTTAGATTGAATGTATGACCGGTTTGCATAGAATGACTGTAAATAGGGGAATTTAGGTTTTTATTAGAGATGTTTCTGGAATGCTCAACCATTCTGGTGGCGACGGATCTACCCGTCTCCCCGACATAAGTGGCATTGCATTGGTCGCAAGAGACGGAATAGACAGCACCACCAGAACGGAGAGAACTCGCATGAAGGGAAGATCTGGTAATGGGGTGTCGGATTAGTGTGGCGATGTTAGGTGGGTTCTGGAAGTATGTTGTAATGCCATGTTGCCTTAAAAACCTGGCTATGGTGATAGACTGGGGGCAAAAAGGAAGGGAGCAAATATTTCTGTGTATAGCTGGAGCACTGTTGTGGTGAGGGTCATGCATGTGTTTAAGAATGAAGGGGGTCGGGTAGCCGATTTGGATAAATATGAAAATATTTTAGCCTTTTCTATTGTTTGGAATAACGGGAGGGAACAATGAGTAAAGATACGTTTAGTGAGAGCTCTAACTGTATTGATTTTGTGTGGTGTTGGGCAATGTGACCGGAAGTTTGTGTGGTGTGGGGGTGTGTTGTTTTATAGTATACTGTGGTATGGAAACTGCTGGGGGTGCGTATGACTAGTGTATCTAGGAAAGGTAGGACTGAGTGATTTTCTGTTTCATGGGTGAAGGCTATGTCTGGGTGGAAGGAGTTGAGGTCAGATAGGATGTGAGAGGCAGATACCTCACTTACCAAGCAAAAGGTATCATCGATGTACCGCCTCCATAGAAAGATGTCTGAAGAATGGCGTGAAGTGATCCATTGGTCCAGTGACCTCATGACAACCTCAGCCACCACGGTTGAGAGGGGGCTACCCATGGGGGAGCCCTTGGTCTGCTTGAAAAACTGGGTATCAAATGTGAAGGTGGACATGCCTAGGCATATGGAAGTGAGCTCGACAACCGTCTCCGCGGTGAGGGTGTCTAACAGGGGGGCATTTTCGAGAAAGTGCGTAAACTATTAATGATCAAGGGGTGGGCAAGTGAGAGATATAGAGACGTTACATCGAAAGAAACCATTATGGACCTGGGGGGAGGTGTGAGGCTGGTGATATAGGACACAAACGAGGGGGAGTTTGCAATGGTATATTCCCATGGGGGAGACTGTAGAAGGGGGGTCAAGAAGTTGGACAAAAATTTTGACAGGGTATATGCCGGAGAGAGATGGTAAGATATGATTGGTCGGAGGGGAACATCGGGCTTGTGGATTTTTGGAAGGCCGTAAATGTAGGCTATTTGGGCGAGGTTAGCTGTGAAGTCGTTATATTGCTCTTTAGTGATCTGCTGGGACCTTTTTAATCTTAACAATAGTAAACGGAAATTCTTAACGGATGTTTTATGCTCCTGTTCAGTGATGGCAGAAAAAATGGAGTGTTGGTCGAGAACGTTTTGCATTTTTTGCTTGTAAACGGTAGTGTTGAGAATTACGGTCTGTGAGCCTTTGTCGGATTTTGTTATGACTATGTCTCTATTGCGTTTAAGACGGGAGATAACCCTATTCATGGCTAGGGACGGTTTAGGGATATTGTAGGGTCGTTGAAGGGTGGAGGTGACAAAATGCCTGATCCTATGGGTGTCTTGGTGGTTAAGGCCTCTGAGAGCGGGTTCCACACCAGCTATGATGCGAGGAATATCAGAAGGCCCAGGCAGTCTGTATTTTAGGCCCAATGACAGAATCTCAGCATCAGCAGATGGCAAGACATAGTCCGAGAGGTTGACCACTCCTTGGGGTGACTGGGGAAGATAGGCTTCTAGTAGATAGGCAGGGAAGTTGTACTTCTTGATCCAGTGATGAAGCTTGGAGTTGTGACGTTGCGTTATATCGTTCTTCTGGTGCCGAATGTCCCTTGTGATGGATTGCAACAGATCGGCCATTTCTGGATTGGTTAGTAGCTGAGAAACCAGAAAGATCAATCCCTTGACGGACTTAGAAATAAATCGGATATTGGAGTGGCAACCTTTAATTCTAGACGATAACAGATGGAGTTGGGCGCGGCGTATGACGACGGATGAAAATGGATTGCGAATTAAAGTTGCCACTCCAATATCCGATTATTTTCTAAGTCCGTCAAGGGATTGATCTTTCTGGTTTCTCAGCTACTAACCAATCCAGAAATGGCCGATCTGTTGCAATCCATCACAAGGGACATTCGGCACCAGAAGAACGATATAACGCAACGTCACAACTCCAAGCTTCATCACTGGATCAAGAAGTACAACTTCCCTGCCTATCTACTAGAAGCCTATCTTCCCCAGTCACCCCAAGGAGTGGTCAACCTCTCGGACTATGTCTTGCCATCTGCTGATGCTGAGATTCTGTCATTGGGCCTAAAATACAGACTGCCTGGGCCTTCTGATATTCCTCGCATCATAGCTGGTGTGGAACCCGCTCTCAGAGGCCTTAACCACCAAGACACCCATAGGATCAGGCATTTTGTCACCTCCACCCTTCAACGACCCTACAATATCCCTAAACCGTCCCTAGCCATGAATAGGGTTATCTCCCGTCTTAAACGCAATAGAGACATAGTCATAACAAAATCCGACAAAGGCTCACAGACCGTAATTCTCAACACTACCGTTTACAAGCAAAAAATGCAAAACGTTCTCGACCAACACTCCATTTTTTCTGCCATCACTGAACAGGAGCATAAAACATCCGTTAAGAATTTCCGTTTACTATTGTTAAGATTAAAAAGGTCCCAGCAGATCACTAAAGAGCAATATAACGACTTCACAGCTAACCTCGCCCAAATAGCCTACATTTACGGCCTTCCAAAAATCCACAAGCCCGATGTTCCCCTCCGACCAATCATATCTTACCATCTCTCTCCGGCATATACCCTGTCAAAATTTTTGTCCAACTTCTTGACCCCCCTTCTACAGTCTCCCCCATGGGAATATACCATTGCAAACTCCCCCTCGTTTGTGTCCTATATCACCAGCCTCACACCTCCCCCCAGGTCCATAATGGTTTCTTTCGATGTAACGTCTCTATATCTCTCACTTGCCCACCCCTTGATCATTAATAGTTTACGCACTTTCCTCGAAAATGCCCCCCTGTTAGACACCCTCACCGCGGAGACGGTTGTCGAGCTCACTTCCATATGCCTAGGGCATGTCCACCTTCACATTTGATACCCAGTTTTTCAAGCAGACCAAGGGCTCCCCCATGGGTAGCCCCCTCTCAACCGTGGTGGCTGAGGTTGTCATGAGGTCACTGGACCAATGGATCACTTCACGCCATTCTTCAGACATCTTTCTATGGAGGCGGTACATCGATGATACCTTTTGCTTGGTAAGTGAGGTATCTGCCTCTCACATCCTATCTGACCTCAACTCCTTCCACCCAGACATAGCCTTCACCCATGAAACAGAAAATCACTCAGTCCTACCTTTCCTAGATACACTAGTCATACGCACCCCCAGCAGTTTCCATACCACAGTATACTATAAAAACAACACACCCCCACACCACACAAACTTCCGGTCACATTGCCCAACACCACACACAATCAATACAGTTAGAGCTCTCACTAAACGTATCTTTACTCATTGTTCCCTCCCGTTATTCCAAACAATAGAAAAGGCTAAAATATTTTCATATTTATCCAAATCCGGCTACCCGACCCCCTTCATTCTTAAACACATGCATGACCCTCACCACAACAGTGCTCCAGCTATACACAGAAATATTTGCTCCCTTCCTTTTTGCCCCCAGTCTATCACCCTAGCCAGGTTTTTAAGGCAACATGCATTACAACATACTTCCAGAACCCACCTAACATCGCCACACTAATCCGACACCCCATTACCAGATCTTCCCTTCATGCGAGTTCTCTCCGTTCTGGTGGTGCTGTCTATTCCGTCTCTTGCGACCAATGCAATGCCACTTATGTCGGGGAGACGGGTAGATCCGTCGCCATCAGAATGGTTGAGCATTCCAGAAACATCTCTAATAAAAACCTAAATTCCCCTATTTACAGTCATTCTATGCAAACCGGTCATACATTCAATCTAACAAAGCCATCCATTCTATACAACAATATAAATAATAAGTACCAAAAACTTTTACTAGAGGCATTTGTGTCAATAAAAACAAACAGCATCAACAGGCATATAGATATACCAGAACAATACCATATGTTATGTGAATAGCCATAGGTTGCATTTACCTGCCCTTGATTAACACCATTCATAGTGCATATGTACTTAGTCCAGATTTATTAGCATTTAATCCCTATAATCTTTTTAGCATATTTGGTTCTTATTTTTATCTTTAAATACTTTTATCTTTTGCAGTTATGTAAATTTTCTTTTCAGCTTTGTGTATATATGGATCCTCAGCGCGTTTATTACTCTTACCTGATGAAGGACGATATGTCCGAAAGCTTGTGTGCATGCTAATAAAAAGAAGCTCCTCTTCCCACTTTGTAAACTCGTTATTGTCAATAATATGTTCAGTTTCTATAAAAATGGAATATGGCTTGGAGGACATTGATATAAAAAAGAAGAAGTTACCTCCCCTCATACGCCATATAGGAGAGACAACTATGCGTTTTCTAATAACCGTCTCAAGGTGAACGTTTTGATCTGATAAACCTGGTACAGTAGTTTTCTCAAAGAACCGAGTAGGTTTGATTGCTGAGATAGTCAATAGGTGGCGTATATAGTTGCGTCAATTTTGATGGAAAAGAAATAAGTAGCATTTAAATTTTAACAAAACATATTTTCCAGCAAAGGTTCTATTTCTATATAGGCAATATTTTGGTCTAGAACACATTACCAGCTGAACATCCCTGGGGCAAATTCGGAATATATCATGAATCCTTTGGAATTCAATAAACCAATGTTTTTCTATAATAACAAGGGATCATAATTTACTGTACTGTAAAAGTTGCACATAACTCTAATCGATGAATAAGTATTTATTATATGGGTGCCAACATAGTTTTTGTGGTGATGATCTCACGCGTTCTATCCCGCCAGACTCTAACGCCAATTAAATCCTCCGCAACGAAAATCCCTTTCCGAAGACTGATCAAAATGCTACAACACAACATTAACTACCTTCTGATAAGGAACAACACCGCCTCTCTTTCTTAAATATTCGATACGGAATAAGAAATGTCTACTCGTTATTGATATAATTTCCTTATTTTGTTCATCTTACTTTCCTGTCGAAACATAGCTGAACTTGACAAAATCAATAAGGAATCTAGGGCTAGGTTCCCTTTTACAATTTTTATTTTTCGAGGTTTCGGGCAAAAATGACCTTCAACATGGAAACCTAGAATTACTTCTAGGGGACCCGTGTTGAAGGTCCTGTTAGACTGAAAGCTCGATAAATAAAAAAATATATATGAAAAGAAACCTAGCATTTGATTCCTTATTGGTTTTGTCAAAGTGTAAAAGCAGGGAAGACGTTTTATTATACCTAAACTTACACCCAAACACAATTTTATTCTATGTGTTTTTCAATGTCCAATACTCAACCCGTCACGATATTCATTTCCTCGCACTATCTATTTCTATGGATCAAATAGCTCGTGTATGAGGAGCTTGATAACAATCCTCGTTTAAATTTTTTTTGCACGATGATCTCCAACTTCCTCTCTCTCAATATAATTTAAAACTAAATTTAATCTTCTAATTCATCTGTCACATGTGTAGTCACTTTTGAATTTATCACTTTATTTCTTATATAGAAGACGTGACCTTTGTGTGAAAATAATTTGATATTCACGGTATATTTGAATATATTTTTATCAATTTATTATATTTTCTTTTTTTTTTTAATTATAATGATCAGTGATCATATATATTCACTCTTAATTAATAAAATGATTGTGTGAATACTTTTATTTTTTAGGTATAGAAATATAGACACCGGACAAATTTATATTCAGAGTGATTATTCCTCTTTCCTATTATAATAGAATAAGCATAGAGTAAATCTTAAATAAGGAATTTCGAAGATTATTTTTTTCATATATTAAATTTCTCATGTAGACATGTGTGAAGACCCTAATATTTCCGAGTAGATGGTGAAATTTCACCATTTTCTCTCAAGAAACCTGGATTGGTTAATTTGATAAATGAGCTATTCACAATTTTATCTTTATAAATGTTAATATATTTAATTTTGGAATAAAATATTTATTTGCCAATATTTCGGTTGGCTGAACGCCATCAAGGCATTACATTTTTTATAAAGGTTAACGTCATACGCGTCTATAATAGGTTACATTTTCATAACAGAGGACACGCTAATGCATAATAACATTGTATGTGTCGCTACAGGTGCCTATTTTGCATTATTCGTTTAAAATCTAGTTATTTGCACATGATATTATTTATTTTTTTCGTAAAATTTATCGTCTGTAGTTTTTCGAATTCTTGGTGTAGCAATTATAATATCCATTACTGTATTTATTCTGTTTAATATCTCAAGACACCAGTCAGAAACGTTTGAATACACAAACAGACATTTTAAATCATAATAATTCCCTGGTGTTACATTTTCACTTTGATCTTTTTTTAAACGTGGGAAAAATATATAAATATCTAATTTGTAATATATTAAAATGAGTATATATATTTGTAACGCAAGATATTTAATATTTATTGGAATATATAAAATCGAATTGTGGTGTTTATACTTGTAATATATTAATGAAAATATAGCGTGTCGAGATTTGAGATTTACTTATAGGTTTAAATTATAACACTGAAGTTAACAATCAGATTAAATAATAGAGATATTAAAGGACGGTATATCTTAAAAATAGAAAGGCACTCGGATCTGGGAAGAATCGCAGCACTCGGCTGATAATTTACACTAACTTTTCAATGTTGACAATATTTTTACCTGTGGTAAAGTTCGGCGCAAAAATGTTGAAGATAACAATTATTCTGCAAAATATCGCAACCATGATTCATCTAACTTGGGTTGTAATTCAAGGTATGTTTAAGGCGTTGGAATCTAAAATATTCGAATTTCACAATAAAATGTTATCAACATTATGCAATGTTCACGAAAGTAAACATGATCTTTCGATGCCTAATAGTTGGAATACTATGTGATCTAACTTGTGGCTGAAGAATTTCCGATAACCTGATTTTAAAATCAAGACAGACAGGATGAAAACCTTGTGATCCACAGTCATAAAAGGTACAAGACATGACAAATAGTTTTATGAAAATAACTCACATACATTGAATATATCAAGTCAAAAAATATATGCGATATTCAAGAAATATACAAAAAATAGCCAGGTCAAATATAAAAAATAAAAATGAAACATATAAAAGAAGTAAACAAGATCTATGCGAAAGATTTACAAAATAGACAAGAAAATAGAAGAAGCTATCAAGAAGCAGAAAGGAATACATAGAAACACAGATAAATAGCATTTACAATATCACGTATTTTCAAATATAATTTACAGAGGGTTTTCACACTTATAGGAAACAAGTTTTATTATAAAATATTAGAAATTAACACCATATTTGAAAATATTCAAATGTTCTATTTGAAAGCCTTTTTGTTTATTTACAGAACGGCACCTGATTTTCCACGATAGCAGACACTTTCTGATCATGGTCATACTCCAAAGATCCCATTCTTCCTTTACCACTTTCCAGAGTTAAACTTACCTATTTGGACATAATTAAAATATGCAAACAAGATGATATCAACATTTCTAAAAAAGGTATTTATAATATTATTCACGACAAAAATATCAAGTTTTTATTCAAAGCACCTACGGAGAAATGGACAAAAGTTATCACCCTATATCTGTGAGAACTCCTGCAACTGTAAAAAAAGTGAAAAAATATCTTACAAAAGAAAATCCTATGCCACAAAGAGATATAGCCAAATTAATAGGAACATCAGTGTCAACAATAAATAAAATAATAAATAGATTTAGGCCTAAAAGCTACAAAAAAAAAAAAAACATGCGGTTCACAAATTGTTTCAGAGCCATATTCGTCAGCGACACACTATCAGCAGATATTTTGTGAAGATTTCTTGGCTGCTGATAGATGGAAATTTATTGTTACATATGACGAAGAATGGGTATATTTAACCGATTGCGACAGAAAAAGAGCTATATACTATCAAAAAAGGGTGGAAAAATCTAGGCCAATTTGGGTGAAGGAATGTGCCGAAAGCTACCCAAAGAATTTATGGTGGCATGCGGTATATCATATGAAGGAAAATTAAAATAAGAAAGGTTGAAAGAAATGCCAAAATAAACTCGGAGTACTATCAAAACAACATTTTATAACCTATATTTTTAAATGATATTCCCTCTATCTATGGGAAACTGAGCAACAAAGTCTGGTTTCACCATGATAACGCCACAAGTCATACCTCATATTCTACCCAAGCTTATTTGTGACGTGTATTCATAGTATTTACTATTTAATCATTTATGACCATTGACCGGAATGCAGAATTTGCATAGGTAATTGTTATTATTATTATTATTAGAATGTAGCTTGTGCTGTAAAGACAATTAAATCTTTAGTAGCTTAAATAAATGTCTGATCCTTAAATTCTAAATACACCACAGTTGGCGACGAGGATAAAAAAAAGTAAGTTAATGATGTCAAATATAGTGCCATTTTCAGTTTTCACGCCAGATCAAGACTTCGAAATTTTCGTGAAATGTTCACGTTTTGCGTTTGCTGCGAATGATACTTCGTTAGCTAAACAAGTACCAGTTTAACTGGCGGTGATAGGCCACAATTTGGAAGATCTAAGGCAAAAACAGGAATCAACACAATTCCAAAGAACAGAACCCCTGTAAAATCTCCTGATTTAGCCCCGATGGATTTTTGCATTTTTGGATGCCTTAAAAGAGCACTTGGAAAGAGACACCCTAGAACAATTGAAGGTGTCTGGAAAGTGGTAAAGGAAGAATGGGATCTTTTGACTATGACCATGATCAGAAAGTGTCTGCTATCGTGGAAAATCAGGTGCCGTTCTGTAAATAAACAAAAAGGCTTTCAAATAGAACATTTGAAAAATTTCAAATATGGTGTTAATTTTTAATATTTTATAATAAAACTTGTTTCCCCTATAAGTGTGAACACCCTCTGTACAAGTTGAGGTGACAAGGGAAGGGTACAATAAAGGTTCCGTATACCATGAAAGGTGCTGTTTTTTTATGGAACGTAATTTTCAATAATTTTATAGAATTTTCCAAGAAAAGATCAAATATGAGCATAGCATAATTTTTGTATTTCTCAATATAAATAAAAAATTTAGCAGGAGGGAAATGATCTAAAAAAGAAAAGGTCACCTCTCTCGTCAAAATTAGACTCCATGACCGTCCTTTAAAACTAGTGCCTCGTGTCGGTAAAAGAAAGAGCTAATGCTTTTGTACTTGGACAGATTTTTTATCTTTAAAGGCAATGTATTAAAGGTCCATTTCTTTGATTGATTCTATAAAAAAAGAAAGGAAATCTAACTCTCATCACATGTTATCGCAAATTTAAACAAATGAGAAAGGTTTCTACAAAAATTCTAAATTAAGTCTGAATAAATCTTTTTCGAATTTGCGTCATTTCTCGGGTTAGAATTTTGAGCATAATTTAGATATAGAAGATTATGAAATCATTAAAAAAAGACTTCATTTTAGACATGCAAAATTTTCAATTATTTGATGAAAGTTGCCATCGTCCGGTTATTCTTGATCAATTCTTTCATTAGAAACAAAATTTGGTCCTTCACTACAGAGGTTGGCCTAACTGGCCTTTTTTTACCACGAATATCAGAACCACCAGTCTGAAAACTCTCTATATATATTTGTATTATGCTTCTATTAATAGCTTTGTTTCTATACACAGACTTTATCTGCGAGGGAATTACAGAGACATGCTGAGCCATGCTGCTACACATTATAGCATTATTCCTAAAGAAGGCGCAACATAGAAGATCAGTTGATAGCGATTCCTATAATTCAAGAACTCTGAAAAATTGATTAATCCAATAGAAAACTTAGGTGATAAGTGCTTCAAATTGGATATATGATTAGGAGGTCGGTGGAAGGAGGGTCTATACCATTGTAATTCTGCCGCTACGACCCGGGTTCGATTCCCGCATTGGGCACTTTTTTCTGATTTTTTTAAAATGCTCCGATGGCCCCCGATTCTTGCAAAAGTCCGAACCCACCATAAAGTGCAAATAAAGAAACGGGGCTCTGGCACATTTGTAAGTGCAAAGTCGAGCTGCTTTTCACATGTGTATACATGTGGTGCAGTTAGAGTAGAAGCAGTCGCTAACTACCCACCATGATTATCATGGCATGTACCACGTGTACTAGGGATAAACAAAATATATATTTATACATGATAAAAAGAATGGAAACATAATGCAAAAAGTGTTATATCAAAATCGAAGAATTTGAAGAGCTTAGCGATAAAAGGCATAAGAGATAGTAGTTATAGAACAATCTAGTCCACCGTGCAGTGAAATATACATATTCACATTATGGTAACATATCATTGATACGTAAATTAATTCGGGGTTTACTTAGAATTTTGAAGCCTCATATCACCTGGTTACCTTTTGAAGAAATAAGCATGTAAAAATACTTAGGTATTTATATGTGTTTTTATAATTTTATCAATATCAAGGTACCCAAACTCTGTATAAATACATATATTGTATATGTCTATAATAAATATATTGTTTCAGAACAACCAAAAAGAAAGGAAATTTCAGAAGGATCAAAGATTTCTACGCTGGTGGGAATAAGACGGCGAAAAAAGTAGGTATTATAGATAATTATATTTGGCTATTTTTTAAATACCTGAACTTCCTATTGTCTTGAAATTGAAAAGGAAGAACATATATTTAGAATTGTAGTTTGATTTATAAAGTAAATAAGATTTTTATAATGCATTTTTTATAATGTAAAACTTGTATCAAATAAATTTACTGGTACTAAATAGACATTGCAGGTAAATTTATTTGTTACAGATTTAATCGATAATGGCAATTGAATTTATGAATTAAAAAATGCAAAATTCCCAAAATTTGAAAATAATCGATATTGTTATTATCTTTGATCTGGTTGTTCTCATATACAAGTATAATGATAAAATTTCCCTATTTCATATTCTTTCTTTCAGATTTAAGAATCGAACATTTGGGACTCAAAATTTGTCCTAAGAAATATGATTCTCCCGTCAGTATAAGTAAAATTTAACAGGTCATGGCAGGTTGTAATCCGTTTATTTCTATATATTGAGTAATATAATCACCTGAAAATTCATAGAAAGCGTGAAATCATAAGGCGAAAGGTTTCTTTTAATTTTTTTTTACTATTTTGCCGAATTATCGAGAATTACTGTCCTTCCACAGGAGAAAAATAGTTTTTAGTTTTTTTTCTTTGGAAGTACAAAAATGTTGAAACCTCGGCAAAAAAAAAAAATAATTAAACAACTTTGAAATAAACCTTTTACCTTATGATTTCGCACTTTTTATGAATTTCTATATATACCTTAATATTTTTCTAAAGCATATTCTTTTATCTGTGGAGATATATAAAACAGAATAAATGAATCACTTTGAACCTTTATACTCTTCAAAAATCACTCTAAAAATAATTCAAATATTTTTTCAAGTTTCAATTAAATATTTGTGATATTTATATTTCCATAGCTTTATATGCCTTCGGTAATGCTTCAAGTTATTTGTCTTTTTTGAAACTTTGAATTTTTTTCAAAATAAAGAATTTAGAAAAATTAGAAAAACAAAATTGAGTAATATTATCTGCGCTAATTTTTGATCCACAACTGAAGAGTTCTGAATTTTGTGAAGAAGAATCAAGTAATTCTTTTTCTGCATCCTAATAGACTGGCCTAAAACGTTTTAAGATTTTGAACAGATTGCTAGCTATTCATATAGAAAATATATTTGATATTATTATACAAGTATTTTAATGGTATATTGTCTCTATCTATTTTCATCCAAACTTGTATTTTCAAAAAAAAAAATAATAAATATATTCAATATTAATACCTCAAAATAATGTTTGATGCAAAGAAAATTGAAAATTAACAAACAAAAATTAATATTTAGGTGATTTTATTTTAACTGATTGTGTTATATAAGAAAACAGCATATATGAGATCACAAATTTAATTAAAAAATTGGTTTAAATAATTTATATTTGTTAATATTTTACCAATTTGTAATTACAATATAAAATTTAACCTTAGGTTGTTATTATATTTGATATCAGTGATTAAATATATGACAAATGTATTCAAATATATTTGAAACTATCAAAACATGGGATATTACTGTTATAATTATATTAGATTTCTGAAAATTTTATAATCGATTTATAAATATGAATATATTTACAATAATAGAGATTGTATAATGAAAGTTCAATAAAACTAGAGGAATCTGTGTGTTGTTAGAAATTTATTACTTTAAAATATATATAGACCTCTCTTTTAGCAAATTAATAATCACATTATAAAGAACATATTATAATTCACGAATAATATATTTGTGTATGTTTGTAGGAAAATAGTGAAGCTAATAGTTCCAATAAGGAATCAGTGAGATTTGGAGAGTGTCCAAAGCTCCATAAGATCCCCAAATGCCTGCGAAGGGAATTCAAGGGGGATAAACAGAGGAGCCTGAAAAAAATTAAGGCGAGCTAGCAGAGAATCTCTCAGAAATACAAGCGTAAACCTCATCTTCAGATATCCTCATGTCCTCAAGAGTCTATCAGACCTCAAACTGTAATCCCTACCAAAGCTGCGCTCCAGGAAACTGTAGAAAAGACAGAAGTATCTGAAAAACCAACTGCTTCTACCTCACAAAAATGGATATTGGTCGCAAGTTGCATCTTCGCAAGATATATATTATGAAAAGGCGACCTCAAAGGTTTACCAGATCGGACAAGATTCTTCTCAAAACATTTCAAGAAAAATGTGATGCAATTATGAGAAATGAAATGAAGAGACATCACATTTGTAAAATAGATCTGAAAATAGTGTTTAAGATTACAAGTCAAGTACTTGAGAGGAATTTAATCTGAACCGGAAGGCATCATGACATTGTCTAGTTGAAATAACAACTTGGCGAATATTTGGGAAAATGTGTGTCAACCTGTATAAGCTTCAATAAATATATCTAAATGATTAAATTGGTGACAATAGTATCCAGGAATAACTCAAAACCCTGTCATGAATGATTCAATACAAGAGTCAAAGCTGCAACTTATTACTCCACTCGTTTCCTAGGTGAGTAAAAGTGGAGTATAGATCTAACTGCAGCTTGTAAGATTGGGCTATTCACCAAAAATCTTATCGAAACTGGCAAACACATTTTTGTGATTGAAACACGTAATATAGCCTTGAAAATAAATGAAATATAAAAGGACTAACCTATCTCTCTAAAGATATTTGAATATCGCAAGACATCAAGATTCTTAAATTCCGGTCTAACTTCTTGACAAGAAAATGAGAGGTCTACACCTCTTTTTTGAAATATTCGGCGACGTGAAGACTATCTATTAAAAATCTGAGTCCCTTATCCTCCTGGTGAATTTATTACCAGCACAAGATTGGGTTGTCATCTGCATTAAGTTGGTTATTAATAAACACAGCAAGCTTTGAAACTCACACTTGCTAAAAGGTGCCGCCATATTATACCAATTGGCGGATAACTAAGATCATTCGTTTTTAAAATGAATTCAAATATAACAGATATGCTGCACAAAAGACTCGCCTGCATAAATAACTCACAGAATATTCAGTATGAGAGCTCTACAAATCCTGTTTGAAGAATTTGGCGGAATGAAGAATGTCTATTAAATATCTGAATCCCATATTCATATGGTGAATTTAGTACCAGTACAAGATTGCGATGTCATCTGCATCAAGCTTGCCATTAATGAACACAGCAAGCTATGAAACTCGCACTTGCTAAAATGCCAGACTTCATAAACCATTTGGCGGACACTAGGGTCATTCGTTTTTAGAATTATTCCAAATATAACAAATATGCTGCACAAAAAACCCACGAAAAATATTTATAGTATGAGAACTCTACGCATCTTGTTTGGAAAATTTGGCGGCGTAAATATTACCTATTAAAGATTTGAGTCACATATCCACCTGATGAATTTGGTACCAGCATAAAAATGGGCTGTCATCTGCCTCAAACTGACCAATAATGAACACAGCAAGCTTTCAAACTCGCACTTGCTGAAATGACAGCTTTTATAAACCAATTAGCGGACACTAGGAACATCGGTTTTTATAATTATTTCAAAAATAAAAAGAATATGCTCATAAAGGACTCACTTACCAAAACCTTCAAACTACCAAACAAGTGATTCCACAATTGATTGATTCCAAGTAAGCCAATACTAATTTTTCCTCGCATAAATATTATATAGAGAGTAACCTTATATTAAATTATAAACGGTAACTTTATCATTTATGTTATCTTACGTAAAAGCCTTCATATCCAATAACGTGATTAATTTATGAACAATTACTATAATAGGTTAATTACATATTCACGAGTATATTTTGAATTGGTTTACACAGATATGGTAGGTGAAAGAGGGAATTTTCTTCAAACATATATATGCGAGTGCTTTATTCGCAAAACCAGTCAGGAGCTGAACAACTCTTCAATAGGAATGGGCTTAGATCCCAAATTAACTTCTGGACATCCTTATTTCCAGCATGAGACGACGGTGCAAGTGTAGCTTGGCCGTGAGGGGTGGTCACATCCCCTATTATTCCCCTGATTCTAAAAATGGAAAGTCTTTTATGTCGCCAGTCGTCTGTTTTTTTTTTTTTATGGTGCAATTTTGTTTACACTTACTTATCTCGTGTGTTTTTAATAAAGGTCACTGTGTATTAAATATATTTCAGAGTTATTATCTCAATCCCAATATACATGCTGAAAGGTACAACTTCCTTAAGTTTTGTCCATTAAAAGAGTATTTCTTCACATTTTGTACATTTGTTAAATCATCAAGAATCTTCCAAAGATTCATAAGTTATAATAAATTGTTATATGACACCTCGATGTGGGTCTCTGGGGATTTTCAAGAATGTTTTGCTTTCGTTAGGTTGATAAGAAGATTTCAAAAATTAAGAATTTTTTTTATTTTGAAAATATTTCTAAATACAGTAGAACCTTCCTTTAGATACACCCCGCTAGAGGAAACCTCTCTACAAAGGACAGTTTTCATTCGCAAAATTAACATTTTTACAATTTAGCAACTCTCCGGAAAGAGGACACCTCCCTCTAAAGGACACTTTGGCTCTGCAATTAAGTGTCCTTTACAGGGAGGTTAAACTGTACTTTATTGAATTTGAATGGAGGAGGTGTGATATAGAGAATTGTTCCAATTATAAGAGTGATTCTAATGAAATATTGTTCTGTGCAGGAAATATTGGAGCCACGACCTCCATTAATTTCACTGACGAAGTTTCCAATATGAACTTCCCTTATCTCACTTAAACGACGATAATTTTTTAGCCTTTTAAATCAATATTTATTGCTAAATTTTCTCTACCTATTATATCTATTCAATGTAATACATTATTCAATAAAATAATAAAAAGTAACTCTGAAATCATTTATTGATAACATCATTTCGACTGGTGCAACCCGGGTTCGATTCCCGCATTGAGCACTTTTTTTAGATAAATAAAATGCTCCAATGGCCCCCGATTCTTGCATATGTTCAGCCTTACCAGCGAGTGCAAGTAACAAAACGGGTCTCTGGTACATTTGTAAGTGCAAAGTCGAACTGCTTTTCACATGCGTAGACATGTGGTGCACTTAAAGTAAAAGAAGTCGCCTACTTCCCCTCCACTATTGATTATAATTAGAAAATTTTTAACGCCTTGCTAAATGTTTTATTTTTATTTCTCCCAATGAAGACAAAGTATTTTTGTTGAAATGTTGAGAAGATAAAACTTTAACTGACCGAAGTGTATATTTTTGAAGAAATAAAAATGGGTGTCTAGCTGCGAAGAAGAGGTTTATTATTTAAGAAGAAGCACAAAAGGGGAGAAAGATGATATACATATTACAACTAGAAATCTACAAACGATAAATTAAATTACGGCAAATAATGTAGCAAATTTAAATTGTAAATAGAAAAAAAGCGCGAATAACTAATTTCCTGTACTCTAGAAGGGCCACATACCTCCAATCGATGAATAGGCATTTTTGTATGGGTGCCAACTTCGCTAATAACCTCACACATGTTATCCCGCCAGACACGACTACTGTAACATAAATCAAATTCTCCGCAACAAAAATTACTTTTATCCGCAATCTGTTCAAAGTGCGCCACATCGCCATATTACCCATCTTCTCTTAAGAAACAACACCGCCTTTCTTTCTTTAAATATTCGATACGGAATGTAAAATGTCTATTCGTTTTTTATATAATTTTATTATTTTTTTATCTAACTTCCTTGTCGGAACATATATAAACTTATAACCACACAGGGTAATATTCTATGTGTTTCTTTTTAATTGTACAATGCTCAATTCGTCACGATATACCCTATACAAACTCGCGAAATAGATCAAATAGCTCGAGTTTGAGAAGCTTGTCAACGGTAAAAGACACGGGCCTTGTTTCACATTTTTTTCAACTCGATGATCACAAACTTCCATCTCGATAATTTGAAACTAATTTTAATTTTCTATTCTATATATATTATATATCAGTTATATTTAATCCCTTATAAAGTTTACCACTTCACTCTCGTACCTAAGCATTACAATAGCCGCAAAAACATACTTATAACCCAATACTATTTTTTATTCGTAGTTCATAAATTAAAAGACACTCTGCCTGAAAATGTTTTCATTCTCATTCTTCTTCTAATATATCTTTTAAACGACTTGTCGAATGCTTCAATTTTTATTTTTCTTGACGAAGACAAAATATTTGTGTTGAAACGTCTTGATAATAAAGGCATTTTCTGGTCTAAGTATATTTTATTTTAAAGAACTATGAATGCTGGCAAAGCACAAACTCTATCTTCAATAAAAGCCAATACAATTCAGTTACATCCAATTACTCAGCCGCCTCCCACACCTGCTATTACATAAAGACTTGTGTATAGGTGTGAATTGTATATAGGTTGCTAAAATAATCCATTTTAGATTTTCTCTTCTGTTTTAGAGTACCATCGTTTAAGTTTCAATTATGTTTTTAGTCCGGTTATTAAATTGTATAAAATGAGTTGTGTGTATATAATCTACTTAAATGTATTTAGGCGCAAGTATCCCGAGCTGGGATATCGCGTCCGATATGTCAAATAAAATTTAAAAAAATAATAATAAGAAGAAGAACTGAATATACACAATTACCGCGTGCGAGCGGGAGGAAATTCTTTCTTGGAATCCAAGGATTTAGTACCTAAAATTATCCAGCTACAGTCAACCCTTAAACGAATCACTTCTATAAACAACGCATTTCGCCCGCAGTATAGTTAAAATTCCTACTATATACAAAGAGTTGTGTGATGTGATTAAATTTAGACAGCAATAGATATTTGTTTTAACTTCCAGGAAATTCTCAATACTGAGAAGAGCTCTAGAAAATAATATATACCACTAAGGTTTATTTCTCTATAGAGTAGAGCCTTTGTTAAACTTCTTATATAGAAGACGTGACCTTTGTGTGAAAATAAATCAAAATAAAGTTGAATATTTATTTTATAAATTATTATTATTATTTTCTTTTTTTTTACATTTATATAGATCAGTTATCATATATTCACAGTTAAATAATAAATTGATTGTGTGAATGCTTTTATTTTAAAGGTATAGAATTATAGACACCAAACAAATTAATATTCAGAGTATATACTCCTCTTATCCATTACAATAGAATAAGCATAGAGTGAATCTTAAATATGGAATTTCAAAGGGATTTTTTCATATATTAAATTTCTCATGCAGACATGTGTTAAGACCCTAATATTTCCGAGTAGATGATGACATTTCACCATTTTCTCTTTAGAAACCTGGATTGGGTAATTTAATAAATTAACTATTCTGAATAATTTTATCTTAAAAAGAGTTAATATATATAATTTTAGAATAAAATATTCATTTGTTAATATATTGGTTGGCTGAAGGCCAAACTTTACCAAGCCATTGTATTTTTTTATAAAGGTTGGCGTCATACGCGTCTATGTATAATAGGTTCGAATTTTCATAACAAATGGCACGCTAATGCATCATAACATTGTATATTGCAGTAACATATGAAAATTCCGAGGATAAGTTTCTTTATTTCATAAATGATATCTTGAGTTTTCGGGTTTCGTAGACTCTTCGACAGGAGTGTATAAGACGAAATGAATCACAGTTTTTAGCTATTATTTATATATGGTATGTTATTTACATATTTTAAAATGTGCAAAAATTTTAATTAACATGAATATTTTATGCCTGAGTTAAATATTATATTTTATATATACAAAACAAGTGAGAAATATACTATTGCTTATCTGGAATGTAGTTTTATGTATCAGGGTTGTGTATCAAACTATTGTATATTTCTGGGATATCTATATGTCTATTAATGCTCTGGTGTTTCGTGGATACTATGGCCTCAAGAATTAGTCTTTTATGCTAATTATTTATGTTGGTGTAGTAGGTTTTTGGTTTGGCTAAGTTAAAAGTATGGCCTGTTGTTTCAATGTGTTGAAAAATAAGTGATCTATTGTCTTTGTTTTTTATATTTCTATTGTGTTCATTGATTCTGTCCTTAACTAACCTGCCTGTTTCTCCAACGTATACACTGTTACAATGGGTACATTTAACGGAATAGGTGGCTTGTCTGTTGTATATTGGTAGGTTGGGCTATTGTTTTTGGTGTTGGGGTTCTAACTATAGAACCGATGTTTGGGCTATTTTCATAAAAGGTTCTGATTCCATGTTTTTTAAGTTCTCGGGCTATTTTGATGTTATTGGGGGAATATGGTATGATGCATGTTGATCTGTATGTCTGGTTATTGTTGAATGTGGAAGGGTTATAAAAATGTCTTAATATATATATTTTTTGGGTATCCTGCTATGAGAAGGTTTTGCATTACATTTTGAGTTTCTATTGTTTTGAATGTTTGATTAGAACAATGGGTATAGATCCTTTTTGTGAGAGTTTTTATGGTGTTTATTTTATGGTTTAAAGGGCAATATGAAGAGTAGTGTATGTAATTGGGTTGTAAAGTGGGCTTATAATAAACTGTGGTGTTGAACATATTGTTTTGTCTGGTGATGAAAATATCCAAGAAAGGCAATGTGCCATTGGCTTCCTTTTCTAGGGTGAAATTTATTTCTTTGTGTAGGCCCTTTAATTTGGTCAAAATACTATCTATTGCTTCTGTATGGCATAAGCAGAATATATCATCTATGTACCTGCCCCATATTTGAATTTCTGTCGGAAAGTGGTTAGTAATCTGCAGGTCTATATGTTGCATTACTATTTCTGCTAAAGGAGTTGATAGTGGGCTTCCCATTGGGG
The DNA here is from genome assembly GCA_030710605.1 of Cordylochernes scorpioides. Taxonomy (NCBI): domain Eukaryota; kingdom Metazoa; phylum Arthropoda; class Arachnida; order Pseudoscorpiones; family Chernetidae; genus Cordylochernes; species Cordylochernes scorpioides. The sequence goes on along the minus strand of CP092865.1, from coordinate 84,940,361 downwards.
AGCCTTTGGTTTGTTTATAATTATTGTTATTGAATGAAAATATGTTGATATGTAAACATATATCTATTAATTTAATTATTTTAGTGTATATATTGGAGGTTATATTATGGTCTGAAAGAAAGTCTTTTGTGCATTATATGACTAATTGGTGTGGTAAGCTAGGGTAAAGGTTAACGACATCAAAAGATACCATATTATGGTTAGGCCCATAGGGAGGGTTTAAAATTTCGTTGATGAATTTTGGTGTGGAAATAATAGTTGTTTTGGGGGGATTATCTTTGAGTAAGGGGATGAGGAGATTGGCTAGAAATTTAGCTAAAGGAGCTGCTGGGGATATAGATTGTATGCTACTATTGGTCGTAAAGGGTTACCTGGCTTGTTTAGTTTTGGGAGTCCATATATATATGCATCGGAGTTTATATTTGATAGAAAATCCCTAAGTTCATCTGCCGTGATGGTGTTATTTCTTTGAAGGCTTCTTAAATATTTTTTGTATTGATTGTAGATTACTCTTTTGTCAGCTTCGGGGATTAATTCGAAGGTGTTCCGGTCTATGAGAATATTGTTCATTTTGTTGATATATTCTGTTGTTTCCAAGATTACGGTTTGGTTTCCTTTGTCTGATC
>CP092865.1:84829449-84939635 GCA_030710605.1 Cordylochernes scorpioides | reverse complement strand
ATCATGGCCTGTACCACGTATACTAGGGATAAGCAAAAAGCAGTATTTTACGTATCTCGATTAAACTTAGCTATGATATATAATTATATCTGACAAGATATTTGATATACTTCCTACCTTGAATTGTTCTAATATTCCCACAACGGGATGATCTGCATATTACAGAACTGGTAATGAATATGATGATCATATATATTGTAACAAAGTATTCATTATATTTGATTCACAGATTATTAAGCTTGATTTATATTTTATGTATATTTTCCTCTCTGGAAACTTCCCTCATTGCTTATCTTGTATCTTATAAATGTTGATTTTTTCTTTCCTTAAATAAATTGCTGTGTCATTCTGAAGTTTGTCCTTCCTAATTTCTACCTGACAATATTACTATTACTGCTATCTATTTTAATATTACATCTTAACTAATACATCCGTTATATCAAATTCAAGTATAGTGAAATTTTGTATGATATTTCCTTTTATTGTTCAACTTTTTTATTTGAGCGGCCATCTTAATATGTTTTTAATTAAATTAATATTTGGAAAAAATAATTAAATTATATATATTGTAGCAAAGTATTTATTATTATTTTAACAAATTATTAATGTTTATATTTTGTTACTCTGTAAACCTCCCTCATTACTTATCTTGTATTTTATCATCCATAGTTTGTCCTTGCCTTAAATACGAGGGGTGTCCCATAAGTCCGTGGCCCGACCATGAGAAAGAAATATTTGAAACCAATAAATTTTACCAAATATACCTTAAAGCCTTGTATAAGGATGTATACATTTTTAAGTTTCTAGAACTAACTGCAATGTTTCCAGACAAAAGACTTGAAAATAGTATATATTTTTTTAATGCCAAGAAACAAACAAAGTTAACACAATTACATATTAGAAAAATAACTAACTTCTAAAAACACTATATATATCCATATATACACAATTATCATCATCAACTCTGTGACAACAAATAAATAAAAACAAATATTAAACTAATCCGCCAATACATCACACCATCTTCCCCCTACATGCTTTGATATCGCACAGGAGGTCTCCGATCCCTTGGAGGGTTTCTTCTTGGCAGGGGCCTTTCCTCCGTCCGGGCTTCTTTGTCTGAGGAACACGCAGATTCCCTTGGGCTGCTTTCAATCTCCACACCTTGGTCCCCGGACACTGGATCCTGCGGCAGTCCAGCTGTTTCCGACGAAAACGATTATCTGTCCCTCCGGCTGTTCATACTCTCAGGAGCCATCCATATTGGGTCATCTTCCTCCTCTCTTTTCTCTCTGGCCTCATCTCCATCTTCACCACTAGTCCATCTTCTCCTTATCTGATCTCGGTGGTAGGTCTTCACCTGTCCATTTATCAAAACTGTATAGACTCTGCTCCCCTTTCTGCCCACTATTCTTCCTGGGATCCATCCGACACCTCTAAAATTCTTACACCACACCTTATCGTCCACCTCGAACTCCTCTTGGCCTCTTCCTCGATCATACCTCATCTGCCTGGCCTGTCGTTCCCTCACCCTATTGTCCAGGCTCTGGTGTATTAATGTCAGTCTGGTCCGCAGAGACCGACCCATAAACAGCTCTGATGGGGTTTTCCCAGTTGTCTCATGCGGCGTGCATCGATACGTGAGGAGAATTCTTGACAGTGTATCTTGAATGGTATCTTCAAACTTCCTTTTATTTTTTTCCAAGGCCATCTTTATCAATTGAACCGCTCTTTCCGCTAAACCATTACTCTGTGGATGGTATGCTGGAATCAGAGTTTGCTTGACTCCATTTCTTTCGAAAAAACTCTTCATCTCTACTCCTGTAAACTGTGGGCCATTATCCGACACCACTTCCTCTGGTAACCCATACGCTGAAAACAATCTTCTTAACTGCTCAATCGTTTTTCTTGCGGTTATCTCTCTCATCGGGATCGCCTCGACCCATTTTCAGTGGCTATCCACCACAATTAACAAATTCACTCCATCTTTAAATGCAAAATCCATATGGATCCGTTGCCAGGGCCTGGTTGCCCACACCCACGGTCTCCAGTTTACTTTACTTGGGCCTGTCTGAGTTTGCTGACAATTTTTACACCCATTTACTATGCATTCAATCTGGTTGTCAAGATTCGGCCACCAAAAATGCGACCTAGCAACCGCCTTCATTTTTCCCATCCCCGAATGGGTCTCGTGTAGACAACTCAACATATTTTTTCCTAAGAGAAGACGGGATGATCACTCGCATTCCCCACAATAAGCATTCCCCGTCCATAGTTAACTCCAACTTTCTCTGAAAGTAGGGTCTGAGGTATTCCCCAACTCTTTCAGGCCAGCCTTGCTGGGTATAGCGCTTCACCACTGACAATACTTCATCTTTTTTAGTTTCCACACCTATTTCTGCTGCTGTAACCGGAAAATCTTCCACGTATGATAATATGAACGCTTGATTCAAAACCGGTTTTTCGTCACTCTCTACTGGCAAACCGTGAGAGAAGGTCTGCGTTTCCATGATCTTGAGTTCTTCGGAACTTAATTTCATATGTATAAGCCGCCAAAGTCAGTCCCCATCTCTGCAATCTTGAAGTAGACAAAGTGGAATCCCTGCTCTCGGCCCCAAAATAGACACCAAGGGTTTATGATCTGTAATCAGGGTAAATTGTCTTCCATAGATAAATTGGTGGAACTTAGTCACACCATATATTATTGCTAGAGCTTCTCTTTCTATTTGTGAATAATTACGTTCGGCCCCGGAAAGTGTTCGTGAGGCAAACATGATTGGTTTCTCTTGGCCCTCGATAACATGGGACAGCACCGCCCCCACTCCAATCTGAGATACGTCCGTGGCCAAAGATAAAGGTAACGTGGCATCATATGGCACCAACACTTTCTCGGAGGTAATTCTTTTTTTACACTCCGCGATCGCCTCCTCACACTCCCCTGTCCACTTCCAATAACTATTATTTTTCAGCAGCTTGTGAAGTGGCTCCAACAGCTCTGGCAAATTCGGAATAAACTTTCCATAATAGTTCACCAATCCCAGAAAAGATCTCAATTCCGAGACATTTGTCGGGCTTTGGCTTTCTGTAGCCCTTGTATCTTGTCCTCTAAAGGCCGAATACCATCTTCTTTGATGAGATGTCCCAAATACTGTATTTCTCTTCGCAGAAATTCACATTTTTCCCTTTTTATTTTATGTTGTGCTTCTGCAACCGAACAAAAATAGTTTTTAATACCGCTATATGTTCCTCCACTGACGACGTGGATACGAGTACATCGTCAATGTAACAAATAACCCCATTAATTCCCGCCAATATTCTCTCCATAACTGACTGAAAAAACTAGGGGCATTTGCCAATCCAAAAGGCATTCTTTTAAACCCATTCTTTTAAAAGCCCCTTATGCGTATTAATAGTCAGGAGTGGCTGGGTGCTAGGGTTTACTTCTAATTGAAGGTATGCATTGCTCAAATCTAGTTTAGAGAAATACTTTCTTCTAGCCAAGACGGAAAACAGGTCCTGCTGAGTAGGCAGCGGATAGGCCGCAGTATCCAAGAACCTATTTAAAGTTACTTTGAAATCACAGCAAATCCTAAACTCTTTATTCTTCTTGGGCACAACCACCACTGGAGTTGCCCACTTGCTGCTGGGTACTTGATACAAGTAGTCCTTCTCCACCATTCTTTCTAGTACCTCGTTTACCGCCGTTTCTAATCGCAAAGGGAACTGGTCGGGCCTTATGAAATATGGGGTTTACATCCTGAATATTCACTGCAAATGTGAATCCCTTTATTGGATCTGTTGTCTCCCCGAACACAACCTGGTGTTCACTCAATAATTCCGCCAACGTGTCCTCCAAAGGCATCTGATTCACAGAATAATTTCCAATTTTCAAAACATTGATCCATTCTCTTCCCAACAAGGCCTTCCTTTCTCCTCTCACCACGACAGCTCTAAGCTTGGCGATCGTTCCCCGAAAATCGACCTTGACATCTATTTCACCCAGAATCGGTACCACAGTTCCGTCATAGGTCTTAACAATTATTCCCGCTTCTTTTACCTGCACGTCTGGGAGGTATCTTTTGAAATCCTTCTCCGATATTAAAGTCAGACAGCTACCCGTATCGATTTCAAAAGTCATCAAAGTGTCCTCTACTCTCACCTTAATCACATAGGGAGGGTCATTCGTAGCATACTTGACTCTATAATCATACCTTCTCATGAAGACCATTCTTTGAACGGATTCTTCCTCCTCCTCCTCTTGATCCTCGATTTGATTAATCTTTCTCTGGTTCCGAAACCGCTCACCTGTCTTTCGCTTGTATGTTCCCCACGGCTCCTGCAGATGGTTGCCAAGTGACCTCTTTTCCCGCATCTGAAACAGGTCACCTCTCTAAATCTGCATAAGTCTTTATGCAACCTCCCGCAATGTATGCACTTTCTATTTTGTTCTCTATCATATCTATTCCTGACTTCTGCGCGTATTTTGTCCACGCTATCTGCAGGCTCATTGACATGGAATATTCTGGTATTTTTTTCTGCTGCCTCCATCGACAACGCAATTTCACTACTCTTGCCAACGGCACATCTCCTTCAGACAAGATCCTCCTCTGAATTTTTGCATTTCTCAATCCGCACACCATTTTGTCTCTTAAGGATTCCTTCAAAAATTCGCCAAATCCACACGTTGAGGCTAGCCGCTTGATTTCCACCAGATATCTGAAACACTTTCCGTTTCCTTTTGTATTCTTCCAAAAAACATGAATCTCTCTACGATTATAGATCGCCTTGGGGAAAAATATTCAACCAGTTTCTCAATCAATTCTTCATATTTATACTCTATAGGCAACTTCGGGCTACATAAATTTTTCAATGTATCATACGCCTTTCCGCCAATTAGAGTCAGCAAATAGGCTTTTTTCTTTTCTTCACTAGAGCCTCTTCTAGAATTAGAAACTGCTCCAAACGCTCGATAAATAAGCAAAAATTCTCATTTTTTCTTCAAATTCCCTAAAATGGTAATGAGCCATCATGAAACAAATTTTTCTTATGTAAATTTCCAATAACTTATTTCTTCTTTAATTTTGAACAAAATTCTTCATATTACCTTATACCATCGCTTGGGCACTTACTCTTAAATCCTCGTCGCCAATGCAATGTTTCCAGACAAAAGACTTGAAAATAGTATATAATTTTTTAATGCCAAGAAACAAACAAAGTTAACACAATTACATATTAGAAAAATAACTAACTTCTAAAAACACAAACACTATATATATCCATATATACACAATTATCATCATCAACTCTGTGGCAACAAATAAATAAAAACAAATATTAAACTAATCCGCAATACATCACACGAACCGTTTTTTTTTTTTTTGTTATGGGTTCTGAAAGAGGACAAGAAACAGGAATAATCTAAAATGGAGACAAACGAGATTCGTGCTGTAATAAAATATCTTTGTAAGAAAGGAATGTCTCCGAAGGAAATCTATGAGGGTATGGTGGATACATTAAGGGAAGATGCTCCTTCCTATAGCATAGTAAAAAAACGGGTAGCTGTGTTTAAATTAGGGAGGATCAGCACCGAAAACGAACATCGACCAGGAAGATCCGTTGAGTCAGTTACTCAAGAAAACATAGACAAGATACATGTTTTGGTTATGTTGGACAGGAGAATAACAGTTCATCGATAGAAGAGACCTTGGGTATTCTAAAAACAACAGTGGATCGCGGATTATGAGAGAACACTTGGCCTCGGGAAGCTTTCTTCCCGTTGGGTTCCCAAACTTTTGACACCCGATCAAAAGGCTGTAAGGAGAAAGTTATTTTCGGACAATCTTGCGTTATTTGAAGCCAATCCAGAGGAATTTGTCCGAAGATTTGTTACCATGGATGAGACTTGGGCCCATCACTTTACACCAAAGTCCAAGCAACAATCCATGCAATGGACACACTCCGGTTCCCCTTCCCCAAGAAAGCCAAGACAGTCCCATCAGCAGGGAAGATTATGTGTCTGTCTTTTGGGATTGCGAGGGTGTACTTCTTCTAGACTTTCTGAATAAGAGTCAAACCATCACTGCCAATTATTTTGCAAATCTTGTGAAGCAACTACGAGAAGCTATCAAGGAAAAGAGAAGAGAAATGTTGTCCAGGAAGATTGGTTACCATCAAGACAATGCTCTGAGTCTTCGGTCTCTGCAAGCCATGACTGATATTTATGATTCTGGCTTTGAACCTTTACCACATGCACCCTATTCACCAGATCTAGCTCCGTCTGACTTCCACCTATTTCCTCATTTGAAAAAAATCACTTTTTGGCATTCATTTTAGGTCAGATGAAGAGGTGATTGATGCTGTAACCTCATTTTTTGAGTCACTTGAAACATCGTTCTTTCTGGAGGGCATAAAAGCATTAGAACATCGCTGGAAAAAAAAAACAATGGTTGCCTGTAAAGTCGGTTTTACGGGCGAAGATTTTACGTGACAACGGTAGAATATTTATTGATATGAATATAATTAAATTGCACAATAGGAACAAGGAATTGAATGAAAATAAGAATTGCACAAATTTTAACTATAGAAATATATTTTGTGTTTACTAAAACATTGTACATGTAAACTTAAAACTTAACTAATTCCTATTTGAGTGATTTTGTTGAGGATAGGACGATGATAGGAGAAATATGAAATGAAAGGAAGTGTTTCTGCTGTAATGTGTCTTGCGAAAGTCAAGTCGATAGTTGTTCCTTTTAACGTAGTTGACTTAGAAACGTTTGATACGCAATCAAGATTATACGTATTTTTCATGAAATTAAGAAACGAGTTGTCAGGCTTTACGTTTTTGTTAAAATCACCACACAGAAGAATCGGTATACTAGAATCAATTTGCACGAACGGTGGCACGTACTGGCTGTTGTGAATGTACGGACCGAGTCCTTGCCATAGTAACATTCCAATATCCTGCATACTAGCTCCTGGATGAATATATACAGCACCGAGTATAAACTTGAAGCTAGTATTAGCGGCGAAGCAAGTAACTTCAGTCATGCACATGTCACCCTTGGTTTTAATGACACGAGTTACGTCTGTAATCGCAACTTGGAACACTTCCGCCGTAGATGTCGATGATAATTTACGATAGATCGCCACTCCACCAGCCGCGTTGGTATCTGAGTTAGGTCGATTATTTTCCCTGGATACGCACTCATAACCCTTGATTGGAGTTGGTTCACAAGTGTCGCGCATCCACGTTTCAGTCAATACTAAATAGTCTGATCGTGGTATCACTGTATCTGTTTCAATGTCCGCGGCATGGGCACTTAAACTTTGACAGTTGATGTTCTTTACAATAAGTTGTCCAGCGTCGGTTGCGTCGTCACAGAATTTTACGGCTTGTTTGGTAATTGTGTCTAGAGTGTGTCCACGAAGTCGTAAGTATTCATTGCGAATATCTCGAGTAGTCTGTGAGTCGTTTCCATCTCGGCCATGTTTGAAAACCAATGGAGAGTCCTTTTCTGTTATGATGTACAATCCGTCGATACTTGTGACGCGGCTCATGGCTACATATACCAATTGCTGTGGTTGGTTTGAGGAGTACTTGTAAACAATTGTAGTAAACGTCCCACCCTGGGCCTTGTGGATCGTAATTGCACAAGCAGGCACGCAAGGAAATTGTTTTCGCTTGCACTTCACTGTTTTTGTCAACGAAATGTTTACCACTTTCTTGTGCACTGGCACCCAATCGACGGATAAGGTGTTTGGTTTGCTGTGCACATGTGGTCGACATTTGATTTTTGCTTTGGTACCCGTATTTTTGTCTTCAAACTGGAACCATAGAGTGGCGATTTCATCTTCAGCTGGCGGCAAACTTGTGCTGGTCGATGGTCCTCCTGGAGCAGAACGGTCATCTGCATTGGCTGGCTGACGTTCGATGTATAGCAAAACTCCAATAGCCCCATTTACCAATCCATCGGCGACGTCTATGTTAGATGTAATCATGTACGGATATCCTACTGCTAATGGCAACATGTATGGCAATCCGTCGGTTTCTGCAACCGACATCTTGTGAAGTTTCCCTTGCTCCCGGCTCTTTTCAGAATTGCTGGAATACCCAAGCATAATATCAGTGGCGATACAGTTGTGTGCGTTTTGAATTGCGTTTCGATTGTATGAATCTACTTCATGGTTGCTGTAATACAATCTGACAGCGTTGGGTACGTTCTCTTTGCACCAGACTTCAGATTTGTGCCTGGACTCAATAAGTGCGATATTATTGACACTTAGTTTGAGTCCATCTCCAATTTTGGTGAGAATCGTCGAAAACAGCTCGTCAGTTTGTCGGACAACATGGACTAATGGGAAGTAGTTGATGCTTTGCCAGAGTACAGGTCCTCCGAGTTGGTTGTGTGGTACTGTGTAACACGGACTAGCGCGCACAGGTGGCAGCTGTCTGAAATCGCCGCATAAGATCATGTGAATGCCTCCGAATGGTTGATCGTAAATACCGGTAATCTGCTGTAGTCGATAATTGATTTTTCCAAGTATAGCTGCACTCAACATGCTGATTTCATCAATGAAAACAACTTTCACGCCGACAAACATGTTTCTGTAGGCTTGCAAGTTCTCAGCAGAAAGAAGTTTTGTCACTCGAGAATTTGTGAGACGAAACGCTGAGTGAACTGTCGTTCCGCCAATAGGGACAGCTGCTTTGCCTGTGCTTGCACAAGCAACGTATGCGTTGTTCAGTGAGTTGTGTTCCTGTGTGTAACGATTGTACGTCTCCATCAGGCACTTAACTGAATAAGTTTTCCCACAGCCGGCCGGTCCTGTGAAGAAAACTTGTAGTGTGACGACGACCTCATCTCCACAGCCATGTAAACGATGTATGACCTCATGAATCAGCTCACGTTGTTCAGGGTTCGTCGTTCGTATCAGCTCACAAAATTGCTGTTTTGGCATCACGTTGCTACGTTTTTTTACGACCGATAATAAGCCTTGTCGCGGGACGATTTGATTGACATCATCGTTGTTCTCGGAACCTTCTCCTCCTAACACCTGCTCGACAAACACTCTCCTTTCCTCAATTTCTGGTGGTTCTCTGCTGTCTGAATTTTGTAGAATCATCATAGCTTCAAGCTCTTGCATCACACTGTCGATGTTGAGATTGTTTTCGAACAGCTGGTGGCGTTCCATGATGGTATCCTTGTTAGCATTTAACAGTTGTAGAAATTTATTGCTATCAACAATGTCAGCTATTTCATTGCGGAAAGGCAAGAACAGCAATACCATTTCACGTTGATAATTAACAGTTTCATCTACTTCGTAGCGTCTGTATCGTATTATTCGTCCAATTTTTCGTCTGCGGTGTTCATTTGATGTCGTCCTTCCCACAGTTGTCCTTTCCTCGGTCACCGGTTCTTCAATTTCGTCTTCTTGCACATCTACGTCATCTTCATTGTCGATGAAATCATGAAAATCAGCGTAATACGAGGCAAACTCGGCAAATATGAAGATTCCAGAGAGGGAGGTCGCTCTTCATATCGCTGAATGATGTTCTTGGTAAATACATCTGTACTGTCTGCTTCGATGTTTTCGCGATCCATTTGTTTCCAACGTTTGCGACAGCGTTGTCTTTCCGATGGCCAAACTGTTGGTATGTACATAATTTGACGGCTCGTTTCGCTCATCGGTTGCCGTAGTAAATACCATGCTGCTTCTTGAGCTGACATTTCAACTGCATTAAGAAGTTTGACACTCAATGCTTTCAATTGGCCCGTGTAGTCCCGGTCAGGATGCTCTTCCATCATCTTAGTCAGCTCACGATTCAAGTTACCCATTCCACGAGCTGATTTGTTCACATATTCCACGACATACTGTGCGCAGCTGTATTCATCCAAGATAAACTGGATATCGATGTTGGATTTGATTTCACCAGCGAGGTAAGGGTTGAATGTGTTTCGTCATAAGTTGGTCGAAGTTGCGTTTGAACAACATAGATGGCCTGCGCAAAGTTGAACGCACTACGTCAAGATATGCATCAAATGTCAAACTATGCTCCCTAAGAAAGTCGTCCATGCTAGAGTATGTACGTTCGCTGAGACAGTTGCGTAGCTCCTTGGCCTTTTTTCGGAATGCTATGCGGCGTCCATCAATTTGAGGCATTGGGATCAATACACGGGTAGTGAGCATTGGCCAGTACGGGATCCCAAATCTACAAGTCGTTTCGCCTCGCTTCGTGCAGGTGAAAGTGTGCTTGTGGATTTGATTGGCGTAGATGGTATCGTTGGGCACATCTTCTTTGGCGACGGAACTCAGCTTCTCCACGAGCTCGATGGTCTTCGGCATATTTTCTGAAACAGTCTCATGTGGATCATCGTGTAACCACAGTAAAATGTGAGCGTGCGGACTTCCTCTATGTTGAAACTCAATGCGAAGGAAATAATCCTCCACGTAGTACTGGCCAAACGGATTGTATGACTGTTTTGATTTCAGCATTTTCATCAATGTACCAACGAGTTTGTGGAAATATATGCAACATGTAATTGGATCGTCACTCACCAAGTTGCACCGCTCTGATGTGTTGAGATCTTCGGCGACTTTGCCAGGATATTTGTTGCTCAACTTGAGCAGTAAATTCAGCAATACTAACCAGCGTACCTCGTTTGCACTAAGAGTGAGAAAGATGGTCGGTTTACCAAGTTGACGGAGCATAGCGAAGAGATCTCGTTTACGAGAGGCCCAGTACTGGACAGAGTTTGGCACCGACTTCATAAAGGTGAGATTCTGCACAACGAATTCTTTGAGAAACTCCGGATCCTCTAACATGCGTCGAGTTACGCTCTCTGTGATCGAAACACTTCGGAATGTGCTGTAAATCCCATCGACCATTCGCAGACGTAGAATCTTCATTGCATCGTATAAGACTTTTTGAGGCGTGCTCCACGCCTGTCACTCCGTCGTATTTCACTGGTCGCCATCATGTACGGTGTCACTGAAATGTTCATGTTGAAACGGCGGGGGCTTTCCGAAGTATATCGCAGGAAATGATAGTTCTTCTGCATGACGGTCATAAATGATGTTAAGAGGCGTTGCTCGATGTCCTGGTGCGATGTCAAGACAATCCTCTTCATTCCACAGTAGTGTGTGCTGTCTCGCAGCAAGAACTTCAGACTCGGGCGTATATTCGGCGGAGATTGCTTCGATCCGATTAGCAGGATCATCTTGAAGGCCTTCATCTGATGGCAATGCAGGCTGCAGTCTTGACAAATCTATTTTGATATCGTACAAACGATATAGACTTGAATTTTGAAGTACATCTAACCATTCTTTGACGGTACGCTTAGACATGTACCCGCTGATGTAAATTGTTCTGTGTGCAAGATTCCTTTTGATGTTAACGTTGATAACATCGTCCTCTTCTAGATGGCGAGGCAAGCATTTTACCATGTCTTGTACGTTGACTGGGACGTTTATCACTTGTCCAATAATTCCATAAGAGAAATCATGACGCAGTCGACGCCACTTGCATAAATGGAAGGCGCGGTGAGACCAAACGTTCACTGATAGGATCCAGAGGCGGTAGACCTGGAGGTATGTCAGGATATGAGAAGCCGTTGACCTTTGCGAGAGTAGGAAGCTTACGCTTATTCAGTGATTGTCTACAGGTGTTGCAAGACTTTGTATAACCCTCCTTGCGTAGCTGCCGATTTTCCTTAACGTACCAATCCGAGATTACCTTCAGTTGTAGTGCAGTGATGGTTTTAAGGTCATTCTTGAACCACAATCTGTCACAAACCGAGCAAGCATGGCCAAAATCGTTGTCCAGGAAAGTAGATTGAAATCTCCGTATTGACGATGACCATTTGGTATACCAGGTGGATTGTTCCAGTTGAATTGCTGTTTGGCTTGAAGAAGTAGTCGGTTGTACATCAGTCCGAGAAGATGCTGCTCTACGTTGTCGGAATGCACGTTGCCGTTGAGCGTTAGTTAGGGGAACGCTCGTTCTCTCCGCCACGACAGGAACGCTTGTTCTCTCCACCACAGAACAAGACGTTGAAGCAGGTGACTCTGACGTACCGCTGGTGAGGGCTATGTTAGCAGATTTACGTAGCTTGAACCTGCGTTGCCTCTCCGCAGCCGCTTTTGCAAAGGCTCTTACTTGTTCAGGAGTTCTGGTCAATGCTTTTCGTAGTCTGTACTCACGTTGTCGCTGAGCATTCGTTCTGGCGGTAGAGGTGGTGTGTGGAACAACGAAAGGTACTGCAGACGTTGACGGCACGATATCCTCCGTCTCCATTGAAGTACTGGAAGTTGAAGGGCACCGTTTCCATTGTTTTGAGAGTGGTGATTCCTGTTGAACATTTGAAATTGAATGGATGAATTTTAATTTTAAAGAATCAATTTGAAAATCAAAACACTTATTCAGATCGAAGGTTCAAATTTTGCTAAATAAATTTGAAATTAAATAAAATTTGTAATTGTAAATGATGAAGTTGAAAATAAAACATTTACTTATATTATATGTTAAAATTCTTGCTCAACACAGTTTAAATAAAGTTTTCTTATATCTGCAACTTTTTCTTAATATTTGTAATTTTAAATAATCAATTCGAAAATCAAAACATTTATTCAGATCGAAGGTTCAAATTTTTGCTAAATAAATTTGAAACTATTAAAATTTGTAAAATAATAATTAATTAATTAATTAATTTTAAACTAATAATTTACTTAACACTATCAAAATTTATCACTAGTATGACATAACCTATAAACTCAGTTTCTCAACTTTTGTGTCAATCTAACAATTAATCAATCAATCATAGTTTACGATAATGAAATATCAGTGTACAATTATTTACCTTTATTGTTGTAGTTGTTGTAAATGACGAATCTAAGCACTCCACATTTTCACTACAGACACAGCTGACGATACTTTAACCATACGTGTGAACTTGTATTATGACGCTTTCTTGTTTTTCCAACGCCAAGAACGTTCGAGAAAGACAAAGACAGAGACAAGCATGCGCCGATTCAATGCGCCTAATTCTCTAGCGCGCGCAGCACTCTCGTTCGGTGACTCATCGTAACGTTACCGGGCGTTACACTTTTTCATAAGTGACTCCCAGCCGCAACCTAATTTAAGACATTGTCACGTCAAAAGTTTATAGACCTTAAAGGTGATAATGTTGAAAAATAAATTATAATCATTTTATTAGTCATTTTCTTTATATGTCGGGCCACGGACTTATGGGACACCCCTCGTATATTGCTGTGTCATCCTAAAGTTTGTCTCCGCCTCTTCAATCCTCACAGGACATGGCTTTGTCAAAGACGTTGCTGAAAAATATCTAAAGATGATCCTACCTGTCCACATTGTCACCAGGAAGACTGTCGACCACGACAGATGTCCCACCTCTATAGGTTCCAAACAGCCACAGGAATAAGTATATTTACCCTTGTACAGAACCAAGTACAGTGCTTCTGATAAACTGGATGTCTTGTCATCATTAGATGTGTCAACCCGGATAGTTGGTGACTTTAGTACACACTTGGAATCCTGGTAACATCAAGAGAGAGTAAAGTTTGTCTCTTTCCTAATTTTGTACGTTACAATCTAGCCTCAGTATCACTATAAAAGGAAGACTGAAAAATGCAATATAACAGCGGTATGGTAGATTAAATTGGGGAAACCGCTGAAAGAGATCACCACTGATTACCCAGGCCTTCCCATTAATTTTTCCATTGCAATAAGGGCAGTAGAAATTATTTTATTTTTAAAAAGAATCATACGTGTCTATAATATTTTTGAATTTTAATAACAGATGGCGCGCTAATTCATCATAATATAATTAATATCTAGCATAATTTCATTCTAAATTATTCCTTAAAACTTTCTTCTATCTGTTAATTATTTTTATCGGAATGCACACAAGACTTTACAATTTTATTTCATTAACTAGAGTTCTATAACAAACCTTTGTACATATTTCAATTGTGTTGATATTTTGTCTTTTTAAAACTAATCGAACTCATAATAATTTTTGTACACATTTTAAATATCTTTCTTGCAATGTTTTGTTTATCTTTAAAGTGCAAGTGTCCCTAAGGGGGACATAGCGCTCTATGTCAAAATAATATAATTCATATTGTGTTTTAAATATATTTTATTTTTACATGAACTACACACTTTTACAATGAATAATAGTTTCTTCTGCCTCAAAATACAGGGTGATCCAAAAGTCTTGCACAATTTTAAAATTTAATAACTCCGCAAATATTTGCGCTAGAGCAATGCGGTAAACACCATTATGTTCAGGATGCAATGGGATTTTTATGGCAAAATATTAGAAATATTTCGAAAGTTCTGGCGGCTACCTCACACCTTTGGTGAAAACTCGCCCACAATCCTTTACCATAACAGATATTCCGTCCTTCATACAATCTGTTCAATCTCTCAGCCCTGCTCTTAACTCCGCCATGGTATCATTCGATGTAAATTCCATGTATCTCTCCTCCCCCCACCAGCTCATTATCAATCAGTTAACAAAATTTTTGCAGGATAACCATACAGATTCTCAAACCATTGATTCCATAGTAGCACTATCCTCTCTATGCTTAGATTTCACCACGTTCACCTTCAATAACCTTTTTTACAAACAAATTAGGGGCTCTCCCATGGGCAGCCCTCTATCCTCACCCCTCGCAGAAATAGTCATGTCCACCATTGACCACTGGATCCAACAACAATTCACCCCGGGCATTCACATGTGGCGGAGATACATTGATGATATCTTCTGCATATGTGACACCGGACAGGAAATAAGTATTTTAGCTCGTCTTAACTCTTTTCACCCGGAAGTTACATTTAGTTTAGAATCTGAAGTTAATTATGTATTGCCGTTCCTTGATATACTTATTATACGCACCCCCTCCCATTACCACACTACTGTCTACCACAAGATCAATAATCCCACTTTTTACACAAATTTCAATTCTTCATGCCCTCTAGCACATAAAATTAACACAGTTAGAACTCTTACCAAGAGATTGGTTACCCATTGCTCCCTTCCCATATTCAGATCAATAGAATTATCTAAAATCATAAAACAGCTAGCCCTCTCCCAATACCTCCCCATTTTATACATAAGTATCGATATAACCCACTTTCCGTTAAACCCACTACAGTCAGTAGAAACATCTGTTTATTGCCCTTCTCCCCTCAATCAGTCTCCATCTCCCGCATCCTCAGATCACACGGAATCAATACATATTTTTCTAATAACAAAAGTATAGCTACCATTCTTAGACACCCTATCACCCGCCTACACAGATCTGCCGTTGTTCAGTCTTCTGGTGGCTCGGTCTACTCAGTCTCGTGTAACGATTGCAATGCTTCCTACATAGGCGAGACTGGTAGATCTGTGGCCACCAGGATGACTGAGCACGGTAGATGCATCTCCAATAAAGACAATAGATCTCTTATATTTAACCACATCAACATCACTGGCCACTCCTTCAATTTATCCTCCCCTACCACCCTATATTCCAATATCAACAACAAATACCAAAGATTAATTTAGAAGCAATTTTATCCATTAGCAATAATAGTATTAATAGACATATAGATTTACCAAAGCAGTATCATGACATATGTATGAATCTATAGGCTGGCCACTGAAACCTAAGTTTTTTCCATGTCCCACCACCCCACCCCCCCCACCCACCCCTTCTTCCCCTCCTCTCCCCCACCCCTTCCTTTTCATAATCCTAAGATTCCGCTGATGGCGGGTTTAATCGTTATTTTCCTCTGATAATACTCTTTAAACGTTATTCTTTATATTACTTTTTCAGTTGTTTGGTGTTACAAATATGATCATGCTTCATTTTAAATTTCGCTATATTTTTCCTAAAATTATGTTAATATCTCCGTCCGTTTTAGCTTCATTTATGTTTTTAAATTTGTCAATTACCATATTTTACATTTTACAAAATTAGTTATACAAAACAACAATATCAAATCTGATTCATTTTATCTTTACGCCATATATATAAATATGCAAATTTATCTCATAGATCGATTCTTTATATAGTCTTGTCTACTCACATTTCGTTGTACCTGTCGAAGGGCTTGACAGCCCGAAAGCTTGTATCGAATACGTTTATTAAAGAAACATTTTTCTCTTCTTTTTTATCATCTGATACATATATTTATACGTGTGTTTTTCTGTTATGTTTTCAGAGTATCTGTGTATCAGACCAGGGTCAGTGGAAGGATGGTCTAAACCAGGCCTGGCCAACCCGCGGCCCTCGGGCCGCATGCGGTCCGCCATAAATATTTTTGTGGCTCGCCATATAACTTTATATTTCTTTTGTAACTTTCATTTCTCGTCTGTATATTCAAAACAGAAAATATATTGAAATAATTATTTTTATTTGAAATATGTCCCACAATTTAAAAATACATATTTGATTCCATACGACTCGGGTTTGATTCCCGCGTTGGACACTTTTTTTTAAACTCCTGACGTTAGAGTGACCCCCTTGTCACTCTTTCCCCTAAGGAAAATGACAGAAAATCACTAAAAGGTCGGGAGTTAAATAAATTATTGGTTGATGCGGATATATTTTCTGTATAAACATATAGGTAACCCAGGCTCCTGGTAGCAAAAATATATTTATTTTATTTTTGGAATATTTTAATATTATTGAACAGTCATGAGAGGTTGGCTTTGTTTCAACTGTAGAATGAGTCATCGCTGTATTGTAGACAAGACCAGATCTTTTAATCTTGAATCAATACTCTCAAATTATAGGTAAATACAGTAGAACTACCTCACTGTAAAGGACAACACCTAATTGCAGAGTCATAGTGTCCTTTAGGGAGAGGTGCTGGGAGAGGTTAAAGAGAGTTGCTACAGTAGAACTACCTCACTGTAAAGGACAACACCTAATTGCAGAGTCATAGTGTCCTTTAGGGAGAGGTGCTGGGAGAGGTTAAAGAGAGTTGCTACAGTAGAACTACCTCACTTTAAAGGACAACGCCTAATTGGAGAATCAAAATGTCCTTTAGGGAGAGATGTCCTCTTACCGGAGAGTTGCTAAATTGTGAAAATGGTAATTTGGCAAATGAAAACTGTTTTTTTGTGAAGAAGTGTCCGCTAAAGGGAGGTTCTACTGTATATATATTGTGGTGAAGAAATAATTTATTATTTAATTTAATTATTCACTGAAAATATTTGAAAAACATATATATTATTTTATATTTGTAAAATCATCATTTAGTTGCCTAGCTTGCTTTCTCGATATTCTCTAGCTGTATATAGTTGGGTTGATAATTGTCGACCAGTCGTACTGACGTCATCAATAAATATTTTTACATCTTAAGATATTCCAAGAATTGATTTGAACGCTACAATATATATAATCTGTGAGAAAATATACTTAGTTGTTTTAATTTAAATTATAAATATAATTTTAATTATTTTAATATAATCCCAGATTCTTTCTCTTCTCTTTTAGAGTACACATAGGTACCTAACTTAAATTTATATACACACACTTTATATATATATATATTGATATTTGAAGTGTTGATTTATAAATTGAAAGTCTATAAAAATATTTATATAATATTTAGATTCTAAAATATCTGATTGAAATATTTAAAACGCGCTTTTAATTATTTAAACAGATTTTTTAAAAACATATTCACGTCGTTTCATTCATTATTTAAAGATTGCGCTACAGTCTATTCTTTGTTTCTCATCTATTCCTCTTATTAAAAAAACATATATTAAAATATTATCAGAAAATATATGAAATTTCGCAAAACATATAAAAAATACAAATATAACTTTAATGTAATTTTCGTAAAGATAGAGGCTGCCTGGTACAAAAGAAGAAGTAAGACTTTCGCTAAGTCTGAACCATCCCAATATCGTCAAATTCTTTTTTCAATAAATATTTACTGTAATTTGATTAAAGAGTTCTCATATAAATCATATGTGGAAAAGATATTATGGAATCTTATATTTTTGAAAGTGAAATTGGAAAAGGAGGTTATGGGAGTGTCTATTTGGCATCTTCCATTACAACAAATTGTAAAGTTGCCATTAAGAAGATTGATAAAGGTTCTTCAACCTCTGAATTTGATGGTACAAAAGAAGAAGTAAGACTTTCGCTAAGTCTGAACCATCCCAATATCGTCAAATTCTTGGATGGATATGAAATAGATGGTGAAGCGACTTATTTGGTGATGGAGAAAATGTCTTGTGACTTGCAATCTGTTTTAATCAAAAATGATAAAAATTTAGGAATTGGTGTAAAACGATATATATTTAAGAATATCTGTCAAGGATTAGATTATCTTCATGAACTTAATATTGTACATCGAGATCTTAAAATTGAAAATATCTTAATAAATGAAAATGGTAGAGTTAAAATTACCGATTTCGGATTATCAATAGATAAGAATATTAATCCAGGTCCATATGCATCAAGAATAGGAACTTTATGTTGTTCACCACCAGAAGTACTATTAGGGGATAGTACCTATCATACTTCAGTTGATCTTTGGGCGTTAGGTGTTATTCTAACTGAAATCTTCAAATTGGACTTATTCAACTGTGGATATGAAGACGATGAAGACCAATTGATGTTGATTGCCAGTATCTGTGGAACAATCCCTATAGAATTCTACAGAACAAATTGTCAAATTGAAGAAGAAGATTGGGAAATACCTTCATATCCTTATCGTAAAATCCAAGATAACCTTAGCCATCTTCCTAAAGATGCTAGTAACCTTATAAGCAAACTTATTCATTATGATCCTATCATGAGACCATCAGCAAAGAAATGCTTAGATAGTGATTTTCTGATTAATGGTAAAATTACTTCTTTTAAATTGGATAAAGAAAATCGAATCAAAGTAGGAAAGCGACTCCCAGATTTTTATATCAATGAATTTTCTTCTACATTTTAAGGACAAATCATGTGAAGTATAAATATTTATAATAATTTATTTTGTCAAACATTTGTATTATAATGTTTTAAGATTGTTTCAGTTACATATTGTTGTGTGTCAACAAGCAACCGACCGGAAATACACGTGACCGTTACAAAATTATTTTAAATTTTGTTTATTTATTATTTATCAGTGAAACGGCACCACAGAGAAAACAGGTACAAGTTGTATTTGACCATTGACCACCGTTTTTCGCGGAAGGCGTTAAAAATACAACGTGCCAGTTATCGTTTGACCTTCGTGCTATTTATTATTATTATTTTTTGCTTTTTTTTTTCCTTGCCCGGCGAGCGAAATATGTCCTGTCACAGATATAACCCTCCCAACGGTTACACCGATGAGAATCGGACCCCAACAACCCTCTGGCCCGGACCACAAACCCAGCCCTGGAACGGGCCCTGGTGACCATAGCCTACCTGGACAATGTACTGCAGCCTCTCAATAAAATGAGCTTTACATCCCCACTTCAGCCTCATCACATGGTGGAGAGCAGTGTCGGCCCAGCACCTCAAGCCGCAAACATAAGTATCGGCTACGGAGAGACGCCTTGTTTCAACCCGGAGGAGGAAGATATCGAAGACTACGTAAAGGAGTTCAAAACGTGGCTGACGGCGAGCAAGGTACCGAAGGGAGACTGGACGAAGGCCCTAGTACGGCGGCTTCCACTTGACGGCCGCGAATTTATCAAGTGCAGGTTTGACCCTTCAGCCGCACTTGAAGACGTCTTGGAAGCACTGAAACTTTGCTACACAAGGAACGACGGCCGGGCACGTAGTAGGGGTAACGAACTGAAGAAAATGAGACGGCCCCAGTCCACGGAAGATACGGGAAAATACCTGATGAACCTGATTACGGCCCACGCGACGGCAGTGAGTTTTCGCCGTTTGATTCAAACAAGGAGGCATTGTGGGCATTGGCTCCAAAAGACTGCCTACTACTGGCAGCCTCATGGAGTACCACGCGGAACCCAGAAGAGGCCGACTTCCTACAGGCGGCGAAATTCCTCGACGAGGCGGACAAATGGAACAAGGGACGGAAGGAAGCAGGGACAACGACGAGTTTGGAAACAACTACGAGGAGGGCGGAAGAGTGGGAACAAAAACGAGGACAAAACCCAAGGACCGAAACGCCCACGGAGAAGGCAAGAAGATTCATGCTGCCGGACGGGACGCCAAGATGCTTCACCTGTTACCAGACGGGGCACAAACACTGGGATTGCCCGAAAAGGAGGCCACGTGGTGAGTACAATTTTACCTCTAATCCTGTGGTTGAAGTTTTAAACAGTGTAGAGAGCGTACCACGTGTATTTTCCGAGGTTACTTGTAACACCAATCACATAATTTTCAAGGTAAAAGGACAACCGGGGGTTAACGAGAGACAGACAGTAAATAAGGTACCACTAGAAAAAATTCACTTTAGAAATAGGGGGTACAACAATGGAAAAATTTCGTTGGACAGGTATGACTAATTTCTGCTTAATCACGCATATCAATGAGGCACATGTAGGCAAACTGATTTTCGATTCAGGGGCAAATGTTAGCTGCATAGACGAAGGAATAGCCAACGCTCTAGGATGTGCTAGAATGCCTTCAAAATTACTTATACAGGGAATAAGTGGGTCAGTAGTCTCGAACACGTGCACATACTTGGAGGTCAACATTAATGGGTTCGACATATGTGGCAGGTTCACCATAATTCCAGGAAAGGGGGAAAAGATTATTTCGGCGTCGATATTCTAACAGACTATCATTACAAAATTATGTTTAGAGACGAATCGGTAGAATTGTATAGGCCAAAAATAGGCACGGGACGACCACGTGGTAGAACTAACGAAGAACGGGAGCTCGAGAGGTTAGGCGCAATTACGAACAATCGGAAAAACCCCAAACAAAAGTACTGCATACCAGATGACCTTGAAATTGCACCACGTTGTAAAACGAGGGTTAAGTTGAAAGGGCCAACAGTAATGGCGGGCATTTTAGAACCCCACCCCCGACTGCGTAAGAAGAACGGGGCTACTAATACCATCAGTACACGTTTTCGAAACGGTATCCGAGATACTCATTGATGTCATTAATACTAGGAACGAGCCGGTGCAGTTGGTAGCAAACTCGTGCTTATTACGATCCGGCGGGGTAATAGCGAATGTTCTTTCCTAAGTGAACAGGTGGGATACAGTATGACGGCCACGTGCAAATACGAACCACATAAGTTCGATATAAACCCGGAGCTGTCGGACGGCGAAAAAATCGACGTACTGGACGTATTATACAGGTATCGGGAACTTTTCTCAGAAGAGTGGAATAAGGCGGCAGATATCGAACCGTACCACATTAAACTTAAATCAAACACGGAACCAAATCGACAAAAACCTTTCGCCGCAGTCCTAAGGAACGTGACATTATGGAGGAACAGGTTAAAGAAATGTGTGAAAAAGGAGTTATTAGGAAATCAACATCTCCATGGGCGAGCCCGGTCGTTTTGGTTCAAAAATCAGACGGATCCTATAGATTCTGTGTGGACTATAGAAAAGTTAACAACGTAACCGAAAATTTTCATATCCATTACCGGATATCACCGACTGCCTGGCCCGTTTAGCGGGAATGAAGTATTTCTCTCACACGGATTTTGTTAGCGGTTATTGGCAGTGCCCACTGGACGAAACAAGAAAGCCAATTACAGCGTTCACGACGGGTAACGGGTTGTACGAGTTTCAAGTGTTACCCTTTGGTTTAACCGGGGCACCTGGTCATTTCGAAAGAATCATGGATACACTGTTAGCTGAATTGAAATGGTCCGAGTGTATGGTTTATCTAGATGACGTCATCGTGTACGGAAGAGACATACGTGAACACAACGAGCGGTTAACAAATCAATATTATAAAGAATAGAAAAGGAATTTTTTTAAAATATCAATGAAAATGTATATTTTGTTTTGGTTGAAGTATCTCTATTAGAGATAACCAGTAAGCATCCAATTCTCATGGGAAATATGTAAATAAATATCATATATAATAAATATTTTGTGTTTATATAATTAATAAAATTTTAATGATACATATAATTATACGTGTGTTTTTCTGTTATCTTTTTATAGTATCGATGTATCAGAACAGGGTTAGTGGAAGGATGGTCTAAACCGTTGATTTTCGAGTGTTACGACCCGGGTTCGATTCCCGTATTGGACACCTTTTTTTTCGGATTAAAAATAAATGCTCTAATGGCCCCCGATTCTTACAAAAGTCAAACTCCACCAGCAAGTGCAAGTAACCAAACGGGGCTCTGACACATTTGTAAGTGCAAAGTCGAATTGCTTTTCACATGTGTAGACATGTTGTGTACTTACCGTAAAAGCAGTCATCTACTTCTACCCACCATGATTATAATGGCCTGTACCACGTGTACTAGGTATAGGCAAAAAGCAGTATTTTACGTATCTCGATTAAACTTAGCTATGATATTGAATTATATCTGGCAAGAGTTATTGATATACCTCCTACCTTAAATTGTTCTAAATATTCCCACAACGGGCTGATTTATATATTACAGAGCTGGTAATGAATATGATGATCATATTATATATTGTATCAAGTATTTATTATATTTGATTCACAGATTATTAAGCTTGATATTTATATTTTATGTATATTTTCCTCTCTGGAAACTTCCCTCATTGCTTATCTTGTATCTTATAAATGTTGATTTGTGTTTGGTGCCTTAAATGAATTGTTGTGTCATCCAGAAGTTTGTCTTTCCTAATTTTCTACCTGACAATATTATTATTACTGATATCTATTATAATATTACTTCTTAACTAATACATCCATTATATCAAATCAGGTATAGTGAAACTTTGTATGATATTTCCTTTTATTGTTCAACTTTTTTATTTGTACGGCCATCATAATATGTTTTTAATTAAACTAAATTTTGAAAATAATAATTAAATAATAAATTGTAGCAAAGTATTTATTATTTTATTAACAAATTATTAATGTTTATATTTTGTTACTCTGTAAACTTCCCTCATTGCTTATCTGGTATTTTATTATTCATAGTTTACTGGAAATAAAAATAATTGGATCTGTTACTATTAAATTATTTTCGATTCTGTAGTCTTGAAAAACAGGACATTCTAGTAAAAGTTGTATTGAAGTTTGTTCCTCATGTGTCTGTGACCTCCAAGACTTAACCTTAGCATAGAAATTTCTGGTCAACTGGTTCAACTCAGAAATCAAAACAGGACGCGAGTAAAATCGCTCAACACTGTTCCATACTAGTGAGCTGGACTCCCTGGGTAGTTTGCGTTCTGCGCTCCCTGGGTTATAAATATATACAGTTAAACCTGTCTATATAGCGCCCCCCTCTAAATAGTGCCTCCCTCTCTATAGCGCCCGATTTTAAACATGTAGTACGATGAGATTTACATTAAAAGTGACCTGTCTATAGCACCCCCTCTAAATAGTGCCTCCTTCTCTATAGCACCCGATTTTAAACATGTAGTACGATGCGATTTACATTAAAAGTGACCTGTCTATAGCACCCTATTTTGGTGAGTCCCAAGAGGGAGCGCTATAGGCAGGTTTAACTGTATATCTTTATCTATGTGCTTGTTACTTAAATAAATTGCTGTGTCATCCTGAAGTTTGTCACCGCCGCTACAATACTCACAGGACATGGCTTTGTCAAAGCCGATGCTTCAAAAATATCTAAAGACGACCCTACCTGTCCACATTGTCACCAGGAAGACCGAACTGTCGACCACCACAGATGTCCCACCTTCATAGGTACCAAACAGCCACAGGAATAAGTATATTTAACCCTGTACACAACCAAGTACAGTACATCTGATAAACTGGATGTCCACCATTAGATGTGTCAACCCAGATAGTTAGTGACTTTAGTACACTCCAGGAATCCTGTTTATCTCAAGAGAGAGAATGAAGTTTGTGTCTTTCTTAATTTTTCCACGTTACAATCTAGCATTAGTATCACTATAAAAGGAAGATAGAAAAATTCAATATAACAGCGGTATGTTAGATTAAAATGGCGAAAAGGTTGGGAGAGATCACCACTGATTACCCAGGCCTTCCCATTAATTCTTTTATTGCAGTAAGGGCAGTAGATATTATTTTAATTTTAAAAAGAATCACATACGCATCTATAATAGTTTATAATTTTCATAACAGATGGCGCGCTAATGCATCATAATATAATTAATATCTAGCATAATTTCATTCTAAAATATTCCTTAAAACTATCTTCAATCTGTAAATTATTTTTATCGAATACACACAATACTTTACAATTATATTTCATTTAACTAGAGTTCTATAATAAACCTTTGTACATATATCAATTGTGTTGATATATTTCTTTTAAAATATAAATAACTGGCATAACAATTTTTGTACACATTTCCAATATCTTTCTTTTCTTGCAATGTTTTGTTTATCTTTAAAGTTAAAGTGTCCCTAGAGAGACAGAGCTTTGTGTCGATATAATATAATTGTGTTTTAAATATATTTTTACATGAACTACACATTTTTTTACAATGAATAAAAGTTTCTTCTGCTTCAAATTAATACCTCAGTAATTTTTGAAAACAAAATATTGCCACGTGGAAAATTAGGGAAGACAAAAACTTCAGGAGGAGACAACAATTCATTTCAGGCAAAGACAAACTGATTGGCAAACAAAAGATAAGCCACGAGGGAAATTTACAGAGTAGCAAAATATAAACATAAAAATGACCACTCTGTTAATAATAATAATCAAATTAATAAAAATACTCTTTACAATATATTTACAATACGAGTATATCTTGTTGTTGAACTTTTAGATATTCCTTTTAGATATGAACTAGGTGAGAGCGTTTAAAGAACCTTTAATTGATAATGTTTAAGAATAAAATCATTATATATTGTAACATAGTATTTATTAATTTTATTATTTTTTATTTAACAGAGTGGTTATTTTTATGTTTTATATCTTGCGACTCTGTAAATTTCCCTCGTGGCTTATCTTTTGTTTACCTTTGATAGTTTTGTCCTTCCCTGAAATAAATTTTGTTTCCTCCTGAAGTTTTTGTCTTCCCTAATTTTCCACGTGGCAATATTTATATAAACCAGGTTACTGGAGGAACAAGACCTGGAGACTCAATATCATCACAGCTTTCTAGAAACGAAGCCACAAACAAGATTAAAGACCGGACATATAAGACCCATTATGTTCATTGATAGAGAAAAAGTTTTTCCTGTCTGCTCAAAATGCTTCAACTCCACTCCAGCACATTTCCTGGACTGTATTGGAGCTAAGAACTATACAACAACCCCAAAACTATAGTAGAAATAATTATTGCTTTCAACCTTCATGACCTGGTGTAATCTTACCCATGGGATAATAAAAAAATTCCTGTAGCCATGTACAGAAGTCACCAACTACCCGGGCTGTCCTTCTGACACTTTCTTGGTTTTATTTACATACTAGCGGACGTACCCGGCTTCGCCCGGGTTTTACCCGAGTAAAGGTTTATCTAACGAACATTTGTCAAAACAATTCTCTATAAACTTATAAAAAAAAAATAATAGATATATTTTGATAATTTGAAACTCGTAAATTTGAATCTCTCGATAAAGTGAACATTTTTTCCCGGTCCCTTGAAAAATACTCGATAAGTTGAATAAAATCAATATTAATTGGTTCCCTCGGTAATTGAAAGTTAAAGAGGAATAGTATCTTGCCTTGGAATTGTATCATTATTCTTGTCTCAAATAAATTGCCGTGATATCCTGAATTTTGTCTTTCCTAATTTTCTACATTACAAAATCATCATTTTATCTATTCTCCCAATATATATGTTGTAGATAAATGATAAAACTAACTTTGACTTGTGCGCAATTAATAGGTAGAAAATCTTACTTTTGATAAATAATATTTAAGATAATAAACTTAGTGATAATAAAACTTATAGATAAAAAACTTGTTATCATCGTCCAAATGGGGGCGCTGCTTGCGAGTTAAATCTACAAATCTGCAAATAACTCTAAGGATATTCAAGATATTCAATAAATTATTTTTCAAAGACCTTCCCGGGGATATACCTAATAATATCCCAAAATTTCACGGCGATTGGATGTATGGTTTTTGAATCTATAGAGTACACACAGACATTCAATTTTATATATATAAATATAGACGTCAGTGGAAGTCTGATTACTGAGGTGGGCAGATTTCTTTCTTTGAAGATTTTCTAAGGATGCTGAACTTAGTTATATTAAAGAAAAGTGGATAAAATTTGTTAATTATTATTTAATAATTAATATTTTTCAATAATTTATACTTAGAATTAAAAATATAGAAAGGTGATAATGAAAAATAAGAGAATTATAATAAAATATAATAATTGATAAATTAAAATGGTTTCTGGAGTTGAGTTTCTTTTTATTTTATTCAAGATGTCTCGAGTTTTTGGCATCAGGCGGCGTTTTATTCTTTTATATGTGTTCTCCTGTAGATATGGACAGAGAACCTTAATTAGTTAATATCTTTAACTAATATTTATACTTATTATTAAATTTATATATATAGATTAACATTAAAAATAAAAGAGGCATATCCTGACCAGGAGCACATGTACTTTTCAGAATGCAGAGCGCCATCTGATGGAACAGAAATCAACTAAACATTGATTTAACTTGTTCCCTGATATTTGGTCAACCCAATTTCTTGATAAATCAAGAAAAGCCATCCACGAACGCGTTTCGCGCTGTTGGCGCTCGTCAGCGTGGAGTAGGCTGTACCACTGCGACCAAAAATATGTTTGGTCCCAGTGGCTTCTTGAGAAACCAAGAAATGGACATTTTTAGTCGAAGTGGTACAGCCTACTCCACGCTGACGAGTGCCAACAGGGCGAAACGCGTTCGTGGATGGCTTTTCTTGATTATCAAGAAATTGGGTTGACCAAATATCAGGGAACAGGTTAAATTAATGTTTAGCTGATTTCTGTTCCACCAGATGGCGCTCTGCATTCTGAAAAGTACATGTGCTCCTGGTCAGGATATGCCTTTTTTATTTTTAACGAATGACCCGGGCAACGCCCGGGTTTACACGATTAAATGTATTATTCAAACACATAAAACATATCAAAATAAAAACATAGCAAATATAGCAAGAGCAGTTATTTTAAACGGCGAATTATATCAGTTATAGCAAAAAATGAAAATATATATGTAAATATGTGAAATAGTTATAAATTAGAAAACCTGTAAATATAGTTAAGGATTTGCATTGTAATTAAGTAAAGCTTCTCGTCTAGAACGCTGAGGCGACCTGCCGGCGGCGCGCGCCCGTTGGCTGCCGGCAAGTCGCTTGAGTGTTCTAGAGGGCGCTGCTCGTGAGCTAAGTCGAATAATTTGAATATATAGTTTTTTAATAATTGATTTATATATTTTTAAAATAGCCTATCGTCATCACCGTTATTTTTTACCTATGTATGGAAATTTTTGTTTGAATTAGTGAACTACTGCGAATTTGTATACCGGACATACAAACCAACAAACAAACAAACAAACATACAAACACTCATTTATATATATATATCGATATCAACACTTGACCTTTTTATTTTTTTTTTCTATTGTTTTTTCATAGATTAAAATATAAAGCTCTATACATATTATATAATAATATAAGCCCCACGTAGTTTATGTACGCTCCCGGACCCTGGGTAATCTGAATAAATAAAAAAGAAAATATTTTTTTTTTTAAAACTCAAGTACACGTGGTACAGGCCATTATAATTATGATGGGTAGTTGGCAACTACTTTTGCTGTAAGTGCACCACATGTCTACACATGTGAAAAGCAGTTCGACTTTTGCACTTACAAATGTTCCAGAATCCCATTTGATTACTTGCACTCGCTGGTAGGGTTGGACTTTTGCAAGAATCGGGAGCCATTGGAGTATTTTTTTAATTAGAAAAAAGTTCCCAATTAGGGATTCGATCCCTGATCGTACCGGTTGAAAACCAACGGTTTAAATCATCCTTCCACCGACTCCCTATAATTAAAACTTGATTGTGCTATTTTATTTCTTTAAAAAAATAGAAAAAGAAAAGAAGGGTGAACTTTAAAGGAATATTCATAATCTTAAACTTACATGCATAAAATTTCTTAAATCAAATAACAAAACAGATAGTTCTGCTCTTTTATTATTTTAGGGGAGTTATATTCTTATTTTAAGAATGAGATAAAAAAGGAGAGAAAAAAATTTAAATGGATATTTTTCAATTCAATTTTGTTTATTAATGTTTAAAAAAAACATTTAAAAAAAATCATAAATAGATCAAATGCTAATACAGTAGAACCTCCCTGTAAAGGACAACATCTAATTGCAGAGAGTGCTGCCCCGTCGTCGTGGAACTCTGTGAACATCCATCCTGGGCCTGAACCACCGGGTGGTATCCACTCCCACCCTACTGAAAGTTGCCCCTCGTCGGCGCCTGCAGGGCGAATCCATTGCTTCGAGCTCCTTCAAGGTGGGTCGGAGTGCGAGACCGAGACATGGCGGGCCTTAATCCGCCGCTCAATACCAGGACGACAAAATAGTTCTGCTCTTTTATTATTTTAGGGGAGTTATATTCTTATTTTAAGAATGAGATAAAAAAGGAGAGAAAAAAATTTAAATGGATATTTTTCAATTCAATTTTGTTTATGAGTGTCCACGAGGTCGCAGCTGCCCTTGGATCATTCTGCCAGCGGCTGCTGAACGAGAATGCTAGGAGCGATTACCAGGAGAGGTTCTTGGAAGAAGCCGTGGTGCTGCGCGGGACGGCTACTCCGTTCCTGTGCATATGCACACGCACGGCGCGACGCATGCTGGAGCATCCCCGCCTGGCCGCCGTTCCCACCTCACAGTATCTCCGTCGCTGCTCCTTCGGGGCCATGTGGCGGACATCGCAATGCAACTGGCCCTGCACGCCCTGCCCCATCCGAAGCACCTGGCGTCGAGTCAGCCTGTCTGCATCGCCTCCGTCTCCATCGACCTGTCGCTGGCTCACCGCTACTGGTCCTGCAGCGCCGTTCGCCCTGTCATCCGAGAGGCGTTCTCCATCATCGGCCAGCCGCCGGACCTACAGTCCTGGAAATTTCCAGTTGGTCTCGAGGACCACGCTATCACCATCTCCTCATCGGCGAAGTACGCGATCTACGTATTCTTCGCAGATCGCAAAATACGTGGTGTCGCTGGAGACCCGCTGGTGATTCTCCACCAAACTCTGCAGCGCTGGCAGAGGCGCCATGGTTCATTGTACATAGTATGATGCATATATATATAATTAGATTTTAAAAATAGTACAGAGACTGTGTACTTTGCATGTATTGACAAGATGTCAATAAAATTGTTTTAATTGTCAATTGTCTAATTGCTGAGCCAAAGTGTACTTTAGGGAGAGGTGTCATCTTACCGCAGAATTGCTAAATAGTAAGAATGGTAATTTTTCAAATGAAAACTGTCTTTTGTAAAGAGGTGTTCGCTAGCTGGGCAGTTTTACTGTAGTTACAAAACATACAAAATAAAAGATATATCAATTTTTATTTATACAAAGTAGATTACATATTAGATAGAGTGTGTTATGAGGAAATACTGTGATAATATACAAAGTATCATTCCTATCTTTTGGTATTCTTTTGTCAGCATCTTGGTGAGAGTGGAAATTTGACATCATCATTATGTTCCACTATTCTTCTCTTCTTTTATTAAGAGGGGACAAATTTCTCCCAAAAGGAATTTGCTATCTAGACATTCGTTCGCTGTTGGTCTCTTTCTTGGATCATATTGAAGCAGATTTTCAATGAGTTCTTTAGCATCCAGATCAACATTCATTATATAGCTATGCAATTTTCTTGGACCCCTTGCTGTGGTTATTCGTTCAATGGGTTTCAATTGGAATATGCTCGAATACAATTCAAAAGGTAATGTACCGAAGATAGTAGAAATTGTATATAACTGATCAAACGTCGTTTTAGGACATACAGTGTATAAATTGACTTTAAACATTCTGGAAAGAATAATACCTAAACCCCAGAGATCAACTGAAGTATCATAGGATATTTCACCAAACAGGACTTCTGGAGCAGCATGTGTTAAATTCCCAACGAAACGATCATAAGGACCTTTGTTACGTTTTTTATCAATTGCCAATCCAAAATCACAAATTTTGACTTCATCCTGATTATTTATTAATATATTTTCAAGTTTGATATCTCGATGTACAATATTATTACTATGTAAATAATCCAATCCTTTACAAATACTCATAAATATATTTCGTTTGTGTCCAATTTCAAATTTCAAACCGCATTTAAATAAAATATAGTGAAGATTATAAGACATCAATTCCATGATTAGGTAAAACGTTTCATCATTTTCATTAAAACTTTCAATAAAATGGAGAATATTAGGATGTTTAAGACTTAACGATACTTCAACTTCTTCTTGAGAATATTCATTTTCAAAGCTATCAGGAGATATGTAACTCTTCATTCTTTTTATCGCTACTTCTTCTTTAGTACCTTTTTTATATGCCTTGAAACAATTCCAAATGATCCTCGTCCTATAACATCTTGAAAGGAATAATATATTGAAACTTCTCTGCGAGACATAATAGAATTCTCAAAGAACTAATCTTTTAAGATATCAAGATATTTTATACCTACTTGAATAATTATTTGAGCTCTCTTGATGTATAATTCAAATTCCATCCAAAGTCGTCAATTATAATATTTTAGTTTTTTTAAAGGAAAAAATGTTGAAAGGTTTGTGTTTGTAAATGTTTAGGTAATGAATGTAACCAAATTAAAATGATCAAATTTATTTGAAGCGGAAAAAAAAAACAGATTAATATAATTTTACAAACACACATAGTGATATGAATATAGTTCGAATAATTACAAATTTGCAAATTTTTGTCTGTTTAAAATGTTTTAATATATTGATAACTATAAGTAAAATTGAGAAACTATTGTAGACACGCGTATGATTCTTTTTAAAATAAAACAAATTTCTACTGCTATTTTATTTATTACAAAACACACGCTATATCCTATGTGGATATTTGCATGTAAATGTTAAACTATTTTATTTACACAGTTTCAAAATATATATACAAATTATTTCTAGTTTTAGAAAGAGAGTCAAAAATTATTTAAATTCACATTTTAGAGCAAGATTTATACAAGAAATGAAGTTTATATATTAGATAGATCAATTAAAAATGTCCAATTTATTGTTATAATTAACAATTTAAAAAGTAATGATAAAAATATAGATTATTTAAAAATTATAAACTTTAAGAATTAAGCTAAAATCTTCAATGAATTAATGTAATTTAGGTCTACGGTAGTTGAGATAGAGTCTGTAGTATTTGTTAAATTTTTTATATTCTTCTTTACTGGAAACCATTTGGTTCAAACTGGAACATTTGACATTGTGTGTGTGTACTCTCAAATCTGCAACAAGTGGGCACCGGATTAAAATATGCTCAGAGTTGTGATCTTCTTGGTCACATAAGCAGATTGAAGAATCAATTCTGTCAATCCTGTATAAGTATGTGTTAAAGTCTCCATGCCCCGTAAATAATTGTATATTATAAATATTTGGCTGAATCAAATTTGGTAATCTTGAGTTTTCAAAAATTCCTCTGAAATTATCATTAGAATCTTCAGAGAATTTTTGAAGTTTTTCATTTATAAATTTAGATATTTACATTCTTTTTGATGGATCATTTCTGTTATATTCTATTTCAACTTTAAGTATGTTTGACAAAATAAAATCTGTAATTTTAAGTATTCTTGCGAGAACATGTGTACAATTCGAAGATGTTGTATTATAAGCATGTATACAGTGTTTAAGAATTTTATACTGTAGTGAATCTATTTTGTTTTTAGATCTCGTGTTTATATATGGGTACCAGATTGTTGAACCATAAGATAATGTGCTTCTAAATAAGGTCTTATGTTAATGATCGCCTCTATCCAATCCCCACGATTTCTTTGTTAAACCAAGAAGATATCCACTGGCTCTAGTTGTTTTTGCAATAACACTGTCGATGTGAGGTATAAAATCTAATTTGTTCTTGTTTCGATGATTCTTGAAAGTTAATCCTAATATTTTTAGGTTTTCAACTGATTTGACAATATTATTATGCAAGTTAATTACAGTTTTTACAATTGAATAAATATAAAATCTTTGTTTTCTGCCTTGATATTTTGTGTTTGTTGTTTTCACACCACATATTTATTTTTCCTATTGAATTTTCAATTGTAATCTTAAGATTGGTTATATCTGTATTCCAACATATTACCGTTAGATCATCTGCATATCCAATAATTTCGCTATTAGGTGCCTGAGAGTTAGATAATAGATAATTTATTATGACGTTCCAAATTGTCGGAGATAAAGGTCCTCCTTGCGGACATCTTTTACATAGTTTTTTGGTGAATTCATTCGAAGAGTACCTAAATCTTATCTTCCGGTTAGTGAAGTAAGATTTCATAATGTTTATAATTGATGCTGGTATATTATCCATAGTGCTACCTTACTGCAATGAAAAATTAATAGGAGGGCCTGGCTCATCAGTGATGAACCCTCCTAGCGGTTTCGCCAGTTTAATCTACCATCCCGCTGTAATATTACATTGGGTTTACCACACTGATGAACCTATTATGTAATTAAAGTAAGTAAGAAAGTTGAATCCATAACCAATTTAACCTAACATATTATTTATTATTAATATCAATTATACAAAACAAATCTTGGGATATATGTCTACGTGAAAACAACAAAAACAATTATCATTATATTCCTACAAGTTCATTTTCAAACACAAGCTCATCTATAGCCATTGTTACTCTGTGTGATATTCCAACAGAACCAATCCCTCCACTAATTTATGATTGCAGTAAGAAGAGTAGAAAATTGTTTTAATTAAAAATTAATCATTAAATATAGTTTCAATTTCTTATGACAGATGGCGCGATAATGCATTATATATATAACTATGTGGAAATAAAATTTAAAAAAAGACATATCCTGACCACGTTCACATGAACTTTTAGATGGTACCATCTATTGGAACATAAATAAACTAAACGTTGATTTAGCTTGTTCCCTGATATTTGGCCAATCCATTTTCTTGAGAAGTCTGCATCACGCTGACGAAGACCAACAGCCCGAAACGCGTTCGTTGTTGACTTTTCATGATTTAACAAGAAAATGGGTTAGCCAAATATCAGGGAACAGGCTAAATCAACGTTTAGTTGATTTCTGTTCCATTAGATGGCGCTCTGCCATCTAAAGGTTCATATGAACATGGTCAGGATATGCCTTTTTGATTTTAATATATAACTTTATAAATATTATTCATCAGGATGACAAAGATATGTCAGGATAGCCTCTGTGGTCTAAGGAGCTAGACTCAAGAGTAAATCTTATCCCGTAGCGGGAGTTGAGTGTTCTGGTCCACTGATGTGGGCGTGGGTTCGAATCCCACTTCTGACACCTGTCTGGACACCAGACAGTCTGGTGTGATCGGGGGTAACAGAAGAGACGACAAGTTGACATGTGACCGTGTTGATTAACCAGGAAGACAAGGAGGATTGTGGCGGACAATACAGACATCTACTATATATATATATAATTATTGATCCACTTAAAACTCTTGTAACAAAGTATATCTCATTAAGCTGTATCCACAACGAATCTATATTGTGTTTTTCTACAGACCTTGTTCACAAACATCGACCGCTGGAAAAGCGTCATAACAATATTGTCGCGGAGAAAAATAAAGCAAAGGCAAATTTGGGAATAATTAATTTATTATAAAGGGTATTTACCTTTTAGTTCTCCATTTAAATTATATACAAGAGGTATTTATAGGGAGAGATCTAACAACTTATCCCAAGGTAAAAATAATAATAATGAGAGTGGTCAGCCACCGTCTCGTTTTCATTATTTGCTGATAAGAGAACCCCTCACACATGTGATCGTACCCCCGGAGTCCAGTGATGCTTGACAGTATATATAGTTATTCTTCTCCTTAAAACTATTGTATTGAAGTATATCACATTAAGCTGTATCCACAACGAACCATATTGTTTTCCTAGAAACCTTTTTCACAAACAAAGACGTCTACGACGTCTGGAGGAGCGATGTAACAATATAAATAAATATCGAATATTTGTATTGTCTCTCTTTCTCTTGATGTAACCCAGATTCCCGGAGTTGAATTACTAAAGTCACCAACTATCCACCAACACACCCCTTTTGTCGGTATTTGTCCAAACTGGTGTTTTATCTCATTATTTATTATCACTAGTAAAGTTAAACCAGACGAGTATTGTCATGTTCGTCTGTTGCAGATGATTCCTGCGCCTGATGACCTACAAGGTCATG
Source organism: Cordylochernes scorpioides (assembly GCA_030710605.1). Classification (NCBI taxonomy): domain Eukaryota; kingdom Metazoa; phylum Arthropoda; class Arachnida; order Pseudoscorpiones; family Chernetidae; genus Cordylochernes; species Cordylochernes scorpioides. The sequence goes on along the minus strand of CP092865.1, from coordinate 84,905,158 downwards.
ACCTCTAGTCTATCGTAAAAAGAGACCTAGAATTGACCTTTGTGTTCCGCAACTTTTTTACTGCTTTTTTAATTATCATTACTTACAATGATCTTTCATTTCTTTGGTAATATCTCGAATTATTTTCCTTATTGTTTGAAATATTCAATATTTTTGTGTACTATTATTGACGCGAAGATACAAAAGATTTTCTAGAAAACTCTTTATTGGAAGATTTTTACTAGGGTGATGCACAGTGCCATCCTTCTGATACATAAATAAAGGGAGAGGTGTCTCTTTTGATTCTTGAATATCATCCTCCAGCAACTTTATATATTGTTGTATATATGTTTTAATGAATTATTAAGAAATGTGACAGTTAGAGGGGATAAAGTTTAACATACCATATAAGGAACCTCAGTGTAGGAAAATAATAGGAATGATAGGAACTATCGGCTATCGCAAAATGATCTCTCTTTGTTCACGGTATCTCTTTGGTTAAGAGGTTAAGACCAGCCGAATACTTGGTGCTCTCGTCTGTCATTCCCTCTCTGCATGGTAATCTGACCACTGACTTCATAACTTCATAACTATGTATAGACATATTTTTAGACATATGGTGTACTTACAATAAAAGCAGTCATTTACTTCTACCTACCATGATTATCATGGCCTGTACCACGTATACTAGGGATAAGCAAAAAGCAGTATTTTACGTATCTCGATTAAACTTAGCTATGATATATAATTATATCTGACAAGATATTTGATATACTTCCTACCTTGAATTGTTCTAAATATTCCCACAACGGGATGATCTGCATATTACAGAGCTGGTAATGAATATGATAATCATAATATATATATTGTAACAAAGTATATATTATATTTGATTCACAGATTATTCATTTTGATATTTTATTTATTTATATTTTCCTCTCTGGAAACTTCCCTCATTGCTTATCTTGTATCTTATAAATGTTGATTTATGTTTGGGGCCTTAAATAAGTTGCTGTGTCATCCTGAAGTTTATTTTTCCTGATTTTCTAACTGACAATATTACTATTACTGCTATCTATTTTAATATTACATCTTAACTAATACATCCGTTATATCAAATTCAAGTATAGTGAAACTTTGTATGATATTTCCTTTTATTGTTCAACTTTTTTATTTGAGCGGCCATCTTAATATGTTTTTAATTAAATTAATATTTGGAAAAATAAATAAATTATAAATTGTATCAAAATATTTATTATTTTATTAACAAATTATAAATATTTATATTTTGTTACTCTGTAAACTTCCCTCATTTCTCATCTTGTATTTTATTATTCATAGTTTACTGGAAATAAAAATAATTGGATCTGTTACTATTAAATTATTTTCGATTCTGTAGTCTTGAAAAACAGGACATTCTAGTAAAAGTTGTATTGAAGTTTGTTCCTCATGTGTCTGTGACCTCCAAGACTTAACCTTAGCATAGAAATTTCTGGTCAACTGGTTCAACTCAGAAATCAAAACAGGACGCGAGTAAAATCGCTCAACACTGTTCCATACTAGTGAGCTGGACTCCCCGGGTAGTTTGCGTTCTGCGCTCCCTGGGTTATAAATATATACAGTTAAACCTGTCTATATAGCGCCCCCTCTAAATAGTGCCTCCCTCTCTATAGCGCCCGATTTTAAACATGTAGTACGATGAGATTTACATTAAAAGTGACCTGTCTATAGCACCCCCTCTAAATAGTGCCTCCTTCTCTATAGCACCCGATTTTAAACATGTAGTACGATGCGATTTACATTAAAAGTGACCTGTCTATAGCACCCTATTTTGGTGAGTCCCAAGAGGGAGCGCTATAGGCAGGTTTAACTGTATATCTTTATCTATGTGCTTGTTACTTAAATAAATTGCTGTGTCATCCTGAAGTTTGTCACCGCCGCTACAATACTCACAGGACATGGCTTTGTCAAAGCCGATGCTTCAAAAATATCTAAAGACGACCCTACCTGTCCACATTGTCACCAGGAAGACCGAACTGTCGACCACCACAGATGTCCCACCTTCATAGGTACCAAACAGCCACAGGAATAAGTATATTTAACCCTGTACACAACCAAGTACAGTACATCTGATAAACTGGATGTCCACCATTAGATGTGTCAACCCAGATAGTTAGTGACTTTAGTACACTCCAGGAATCCTGTTTATCTCAAGAGAGAGAATGAAGTTTGTGTCTTTCTTAATTTTTCCACGTTACAATCTAGCATTAGTATCACTATAAAAGGAAGATAGAAAAATTCAATATAACAGCGGTATGTTAGATTAAAATGGCGAAAAGGTTGGGAGAGATCACCACTGATTACCCAGGCCTTCCCATTAATTCTTTTATTGCAGTAAGGGCAGTAGATATTATTTTAATTTTAAAAAGAATCACATACGCGTCTATAATAGTTTATAATTTTCATAACAGATGGCGCGCTAATGCATCATAATATAATTAATATCTAGCATAATTTCATTCTAAAATATTCCTTAAAACTATCTTCAATCTGTAATTATTTTTATCGAATACACACAATACTTTACAATTATATTTCATTTAACTAGAGTTCTATAATAAACCTTTGTACATATATCAATTGTGTTGATATATTTCTTTTAAAATATAATAACTGGCATAACAATTTTTGTACACATTTCCAATATCTTTCTTTTCTTGCAATGTTTTGTTTATCTTTAAAGTTAAAGTGTCCCTAGAGAGACAGAGCTTTGTGTCGATATAATATAATTGTGTTTTAAATATATTTTTACATGAACTACACATTTTTTTACAATGAATAAAAGTTTCTTCTGCTTCAAATTAATACCTCAGTAATTTTTGAAAACAAAATATTGCCACGTGGAAAATTAGGGAAGACAAAAACTTCAGGAGGAGACAACAATTCATTTCAGGCAAAGACAAACTGATTGGCAAACAAAAGATAAGCCACGAGGGAAATTTACAGAGTAGCAAAATATAAACATAAAAATGACCACTCTGTTAATAATAATAATCAAATTAATAAAAATACTCTTTACAATATATTTACAATACGAGTATATCTTGTTGTTGAACTTTTAGATATTCCTTTTAGATATGAACTAGGTGAGAGCGTTTAAAGAACCTTTAATTGATAATGTTTAAGAATAAAATCATTATATATTGTAACATAGTATTTATTAATTTTATTATTTTTTATTTAACAGAGTGGTTATTTTTATGTTTTATATCTTGCGACACTGTAAATTTCCCTCGTGGCTTATCTTTTGTTTACCTTTGATAGTTTTGTCCTTCCCTGAAATAAATTTTGTTTCCTCCTGAAGTTTTTGTCTTCCCTAATTTTCCACGTGGCAATATTTATATAAACCAGGTTACTGGAGGAACAAGACCTGGAGACTCAATATCATCACAGCTTTCTAGAAACGAAGCCACAAACAAGATTAAAGACCGGACATATAAGACCCATTATGTTCATTGATAGAGAAAAAGTTTTTCCTGTCTGCTCAAAATGCTTCAACTCCACTCCAGCACATTTCCTGGACTGTATTGGAGCTAAGAACTATACAACAACCCCAAAACTATAGTAGAAATAATTATTGCTTTCAACCTTCATGACCTGATGTAATCATACCCATGGGATAATAAAAAAATTCCTGTAGCCATGTACAGAAGTCACCAACTACCCGGGCTGTCCTTCTGACACTTTCTTGGTTTTATTTACATACTAGCGGACGTACCTGGCTTCGCCCGGGTTTTACCCGAGTAAAGGTTTATCTAACGAACATTTGTCAAAACAATTCTCTATAAACTTATAAATAAAAATAATAGATATATTTTGATAATTTGAAACTCGTAAATTTGAATCTCTCGATAAAGTGAACATTTTTTCCCGGTCCCTTGAAAAATACTCGATAAGTTGAATAAAATCAATATTAATTGGTTCCCTCGGTAATTGAAAGTTAAAGAGGAATAGTATCTTGCCTTGGAATTGTATCATTATTCTTGTCTCAAATAAATTGCCGTGATATCCTGAATTTTGTCTTTCCTAATTTTCTACATTACAAAATCATCATTTTATCTATTCTCCCAATATATATGTTGTAGATAAATGATAAAACTAACTTTGACTTGTGCGCAATTAATAGGTAGAAAATCTTACTTTTGATAAATAATATTTAAGATAATAAACTTAGTGATAATAAAACTTATAGATAAAAAACTTGTTATCATCGTCGCAATGGGGGCGCTGCTTGCGAGTTAAATCTACAAATCTGCAAATAACTCTAAGGATATTCAAGATATTCAATAAATTATTTTTCAAAGACCTTCCCGAGGATATACCTAATAATATCCCAAAATTTCACGGCGATTGGATGTATGGTTTTTGAATCTATAGAGTACACACAGACATTCAATTTTATATATATAATATAGACGTCAGTGGAAGTCTGATTACTGAGGTGGGCAGATTTCTTTCTTTGAAGATTTTCTAAGGATGCTGAACTTAGTTATATTAAAGAAAAGTGGATAAAATTTGTTAATTATTATTTAATAATTAATATTTTTTCAATAATTTATACTTAGAATTAAAAATATAGAAAGGTGATAATGAAAAATAAGAGAATTATAATAAAATATAATAATTGATAAATTAAAATGGTTTCTGGAGTTGAGTTTCTTTTTATTTTATTCAAGATGTCTCGAGTTTTTGGCATCAGGCGGCGTTTTATTCTTTTATATGTGTTCTCCTGTAGATATGGACAGAGAACCCTTAATTAGTTAATATCTTTAACTAATATTTATACTTATTATTAATTTATATATATAGATTAACATTAAAAATAAAAGAGGCATATCCTGACCAGGAGCACATGTACTTTTCAGAATGCAGAGCGCCATCTGATGGAACAGAAATCAACTAAACATTGATTTAACTTGTTCCCTGATATTTGGTCAACCCAATTTCTTGATAAATCAAGAAAAGCCATCCACGAACGCGTTTCGCGCTGTTGGCACTCGTCAGCGTGGAGTAGGCTGTACCACTGCGACCAAAAATATGTTTGGTCCCAGTGGCTTCTTGAGAAACCAATTAAATGGACATTTTTAGTCGAAGTGGTACAGCCTACTCCACGCTGACGAGTGCCAACAGGGCGAAAACGCGTTCGTGGATGGCTTTTCTTGATTTATCAAGAAATTGGGTTGACCAAATATAAGGGAACAGGTTAAATTAATGTTTAGCTGATTTCTGTTCCACCAGATGGCGCTCTGCATTCTGAAAAGTACATGTGCTCCTGGTCAGGATATGCCTTTTTTATTTTAACGAATGACCCGGGCAACGCCCGGGTTTACACGATTAAATGTATTATTCAAACACATAAAACATATCAAAATAAAAACATAGCAAATATAGCAAGAGCAGTTATTTTAAACGGCGAATTATATCAGTTATAGCAAAAAATGAAAATATATATGTAAATATGTGAAATAGTTATAAATTAGAAAACCTGTAAATATAGTTAAGGATTTGCATTGTAATTAAGTAAAGCTTCTCGTCTAGAACGCTGAGGCGACCTGCCGGCGGCGCGCGCCCGTTGGCTGCCGGCAAGTCGCTTGAGTGTTCTAGAGGGCGCTGCTCGTTAGCTAAGTCGAATAATTTGAATATATAGTTTTTTAATAATTGATTTATATATTTTAAAATAGCCTATCGTCATCACCGTTATTTTTTACCTATGTATGGAAATTTTTGTTTGAATTAGTGAACTACTGCGAATTTGTATACCGGACATACAAACCAACAAACAAACAAACAAACATACAAACACTCATTTATATATATATATCGATATCAACACTTGACCTTTTTATTTTTTTTTCTATTGTTTTTTCATAGATTAAAATATAAAGCTCTATACATATTATATAATAATATAAGCCCCACGTAGTTTATGTACGCTCCCGGACCCTGGGTAATCTGAATAAATAAAAAAGAAAAATATTTTTTTTTTTTAAAACTCAAGTACACGTGGTACAGGCCATTATAATTATGATGGGTAGTTGGCAACTACTTTTGCTGTAAGTGCACCACATGTCTACACATGTGAAAAGCAGTTCGACTTTTGCACTTACAAATGTTCCAGAATCCCATTTGATTACTTGCACTCGCTGGTAGGGTTGGACTTTTGCAAGAATCGGGAGCCATTTGAGTATTTTTTTAATTAGAAAAAAGTTCCCAATTAGGGATTCGATCCCTGATCGTACCGGTTGAAAACCAACGGTTTAAATCATCCTTCCACCGACTCCCTATAATTAAAACTTGATTGTGCTATTTTATTTCTTTAAAAAAATAGAAAAAGAAAAGAAGGGTGAACTTTAAAGGAATATTCATAATCTTAAACTTACATGCATAAAATTTCTTAAATCAAATAACAAAACAGATAGTTCTGCTCTTTTATTATTTTAGGGGAGTTATATTCTTATTTTAAGAATGAGATAAAAAAGGAGAGAAAAAAATTTAAATGGATATTTTTCAATTCAATTTTGTTTATTAATGTTTAAAAAAAACATTTAAAAAAATCATAAATAGATCAAATGCTAATACAGTAGAACCTCCCTGTAAAGGACAACATCTAATTGCAGAGAGTGCTGCCCCGTCGTCCGTGGAACTCTGTGAACATCCATCCTGGGCCTGAACCACCGGGTGGTATCCACTCCCACCCTACTGAAACTGCCCCTCGTCGGCGCCTGCAGGGCGAATCCATTGCTTCGAGCTCCTTCAAGGTGGGTCGGAGTGCGAGACCGAGACATGGCGGGCCTTAATCCGCCGCTCAATACCAGGACGACAAGGAGTGTCCACGAGGTCGCAGCTGCCCTTGGATCATTCTGCCAGCGGCTGCTGAACGAGAATGCTAGGAGCGATTACCAGGAGAGGTTCTTGGAAGAAGCCGTGGTGCTGCGCGGGACGGCTACTCCGTTCCTGTGCATATGCACACGCACGGCGCGACGCATGCTGGAGCATCCCCGCCTGGCCGCCGTTCCCACCTCACAGTATCTCCGTCGCTGCTCCTTCGGGGGCCATGTGGCGGACATCGCAATGCAACTGCCCCATCCGAAGCACCTGGCGTCGAGTCAGCCTGTCTGCATCGCCTCCGTCTCCATCGACCTGTCGCTGGCTCACCGCTACTGGTCCTGCAGCGCCGTTCGCCCTGTCATCCGAGAGGCGTTCTCCATCATCGGCCAGCCGCCGGACCTACAGTCCTGGAAATTTCCAGTTGGTCTCGAGGACCACGCTATCACCATCTCCTCATCGGCGAAGTACGCGATCAACGTATTCTTCGCAGATCGCAAAATACGTGGTGTCGCTGGAGACCCGCTGGTGATTCTCCACCAAACTCTGCAGCGCTGGCAGAGGCGCCATGGTTCATTGTACATAGTATGATGCATATATATAATTATATTTTAAAAATAGTACAGAGACTGTGTACTTTGCATGTATTGACAAGATGTCAATAAAATTGTTTTAATTGTTAATTGTCTAATTGCTGAGCCAAAGTGTACTTTAGGGAGAGGTGTCATCTTACCGCAGAATTGCTAAATAGTAAGAATGGTAATTTTTCAAATGAAAACTGTCCTTTGTAAAGAGGTGTTCGCTAGCTGGCCAGTTTTACTGTAGTTACAAAACATACACAATAAAAAATATATCAATTTTTATTTATACAAAGTAGATTACATATTAGAAAGAGTGTGTTATGAGGAAATACTGTGATAATATACAAAGTATCATTCCTATCTTTTGGTATTCCTTTGTCAGCATCTTGGTGAGAGTGGAAATTTGACATCATCATTATGTTCGACTAATTTTTCTCTTCTTTATATTAAGAGGGGACGAATTTCTCCTGAAAGGAATGTACTATCCAGACATTTCCTCGCTGTTGGTCTCTTTGTTGGATCATATTGAAGCAGATTTTCAATGAGTTCTTTACGCATCCTGATCAGCATTGGTTATATAGCTATGCAATTTTCTTGGACCATTGCTGTAGTTATTCGTTCAATGGTTTCAATTGCAATATGCTCGAATACAATTCAAAAGGTAATGTACCGAAGATAGTAGAAATTGTATATAACTGATCAAACGTTGTTTTAGGATATACTCTATATAAAATGACCTCAAACATTCTGGAAAGAATAATACCTAAAGCCCAGAGATCAACTGAAGTGTCATAGGATATTTCACCAAACAGGACTTCTGGAGCAGCATGTGTTAAATTCCCAACGAAACGATCATAAGGACCTTTGTTACGTTTTTTATCATTGCCAATCCAAAATCACAAATTTTGACTTCATCCTGATTATTTACTAATATATTTTCAAGTTTGATATCTCGATGTACAATATTATTACTATGTAAATAATCCAATCCTCTACAAATACTCATAAATATATTTCGTTTGTGTCCAATTTAAATTCAATCCGCATTCAAATAAAAATAGTGAAGATTATAAGACATCAATTCCATGATTAGGTAAAACGTTTCATCATTTTCATTAAAACTTTCAATAAAATGGAGAATATTAGGATGTTTAAGACTTAACGATACTTCAACTTCTTCTTGAGAATATTCATTTTCAAGGCTATCAGGAGATATGTAACTCTTCATTCTTTTTTCGCTACTTCTTCTTTAGTACCTTTTTATATGCCTTGTAAACAATTCCAAATGATCCTCGTCCTATAAATCTTGAAAGGAATAATATCTTGAAACTCTCTGCGAGACATAATAGAATTCTCTAAGAACTAATCTTTTAAGATATCAAGATAATTTATTACTACTTGAATAATTTTTGAGCTCTCTTTTCTTGATGTATAATTCAAATTCCACCCAAAGTCGTCAATTATCCGATTTTAGTTTTTTTTAAAGGAAAAAAATGTTAAAAGGTTTGTGTTTGTAAATGTTTAGGTAATAATGTAACCAAATTAAAATGATCAAATTTATATAGTGAAAAAAAAAACAGATTAATATAATTTTACAAACATAGTGATATAATATAGTTCGAAAAATTAAAAATTTGCAAATTTTTGTCTGTTTGGAATGTTTAATATATTGATAACTATAAGTAAAACTTGAGAAACTATTTTAGACACGCGTATGATTCTTTTTAAAATAAAAAAATTTCTACTGCTATTTTATTTATTACAAAACACACGCTATATCCTATGTGGATATTTGCATGTAAATGTTAAACTATTTTATTTACATAGTTTCAAAATATATATACAAATAATTTCTAGTTTTAGAAAGAGAGTGAAAAATATTTAAATTTACATTTTAGAGCAATATTTATACAAGAAATAAAGTTTACATATAAGATAGATCAATTAAAAATGTCCAATTTATTGTTATAACTAACAATTAAAAAAAGTAATGATAAAATATAGATTATTTAAAATTATAAACTTTAAAAATTAAGCTAAAATATCTATTCATTATTAATTTAGGTCCACGGTAGTTAAGATAGAGTCTACAGAATTTGTAAAATTTTCTATATTATTCTTTACTGGAAACCATTTGGTTAAACTAGAACTGTTCATTTGACATTGTACTCTCAAATCTGCAACAAGTGGCCACCGGATTGATATATGCTCAGGTTGTGATCTTCTTGGTCACATAAGCAGATTGAATAATAAGTTCTGCCAATTCTGTATAAGTGTCGTTAAAAACTCCATGCCCCGTAAAGAATTGTATATTATAAAAATGGCTGGATAAATTTGGTAATCTTGAGTTTTCAAAAGATTGTCTGAAATTATCATTAGAATCTTCATAGTATTTTTGAATTTTTCATTTAAAGTTAGATATTATCATTCTTTTGCTGGATCATTTCTATTATAATCTATTTCAACTTTAAGTATGTTTGATAAAATAAATCCGTAATTTTAGGTATTCTTGCGAGAACATGTGTACAATTCGAAGATGCTGTATTGTAAGCATGTATACAGTGTTTAAGAATTTTATACTGTAGTGAATCTATTTTGTTTTTAGATCTCGTGTTTATTTATGGGTACCAGATTGTTGAACCATAAGTTATTGTGCTTCTAAAAATTTTTATGTTAATTGATCGCCTACTATCCAATCCCAACGATTTCTCTGTTAAACCAAGGAGATATCCACTGGCTCTAGTTGTTTTTGCAATAACACTGTCGATATGAGGCATATAAATCTAATTTGTTCTTGTTTCGGTGATTCTTAAAAGTCAATCCAAGTATTTTTAGGTTTTTAACTGGTTTGAAAAGATTATCATGCAAGTTATTTACATTGTTTTTACAGATGAATAAATATAAAATCTTGGTTTTCTGTCTTGATATTTATGTTTTGCTGTTTTCACACCACATATTTATTTTTCCTATTGAATTTTCAATTGTAATCTTAAGATTTGTTACATCTGTATTCCAACATATTACCGTTAGATCATCTGCATATCCAATAATTTCGCTATTAGGTGTCTGAGAGTTAGTTAATAGATCATTTATTATGACGTTCCAAATTGTCGGAGATAAAGGTCCTCCTTGCGGACATCTTTTATAGTTTTTTGGTGAATTCATTCGAAGAGTACCTAAATCCTATCTTTCCGTTAGTGAAGTAAGATTTCATAAAGTTTATTATTGATGGCTTGTATATTATCCATAGTGCCCACCTTACTGCAATGAAAAATTATTGGAAGGGGCTGGCTCATCAGTGATGAACCCTCCTAGCGGTTTCGCCAGTTTAATCTACCATACCGCTGTAATATTACATTGGGTTCACTACACTGATGAACCTTTTATTTAATTAAAGTAAATTAGAAGGTTGAATCCGTAACCAATTTAACTTTACATATTGTCGCATACCTCGCGACATTTGCATAGTATTGCTTTGTTTTATATATTTTTTACAATATTGTTTCTTATGAAAGGATGATATATTTGCATGTCCGCGAGAAGCGCGATGTATATATATAGCTAGGAAAAGTAATAAAGTTAGAGTTTCTACTGATTAGAATCGTCTCATAATTTCTTAAACTCGTTCTTCCTAAGTGGAATACCACAAATGGCGCAGCCGACAGGATCCGCAAGACCTTCCCTGGAAAGCCTCTTAAGGGCGATGGTGAAGCAAACAAAGCGTTATGATGGATATTCTTGGAATAGAAGTAGATGAAGAAGATTTCGATGAACAGAATGAAATGGTAGATGAAGAAGAAGATGATTCTGAAGATGAACCTAAGGGCGACGGTGTAAAGGATTCTGAAGAAAATCCAAGTGAAAGCCTCTTAAGGGCGATGGTGAAGCAACAAAGCGTTATGATGGATATTCTTGGAATAGAAGTAGATGAAGAAGATTTCGATGAACAGAATGAAATGGTAGATGAAGAAGAAGATGATTCTGAAGATGAGCCTAAGGGCGACGGTGTAAAGGATTCGGAAGAAAATCCAAGTGATAGCCTCTTAAGGGCGATGGTGAAGCAACAAAGCGTTATGATGGATATTCTTGGAATAGAAGTAGATGAAGAAGATTTCGATGAACAGAATGAAATGGTAGATGAAGAAGACTTCGATGAACAAAATGAAATGGTAGATGAAGAAGATTTCGATGAACAGAATGAAATGGTGGATGAAGAAGATTACAATGAACAGAATGAAATGGTAGATGAAGAAGAAGATGATTCTGAAGATGAGCCTAAGGGCGACGGTGTGAAGGATTCTGAGACTGCAATTAAGGGTTATGAATCGGTGAAAAATACAAAAGAACTTTTGGTTAATGGCCTTTGTTCGGTACACTTTTTGAATGGTACACTATGATAGGTTCGTTTGGTATTGAAAGAATGATTCAATTAATCATCCGTGATATTTTAAATTTTATTCAGGATAAATATAGATGTTAATATTATGTTACAAATTAAATTTAGTAATTAAAGAAGTTAAAAAATGTTCGATTGAAACGGATGGATGGGAAAGAAGTCAGTCCGTGTTGGCCGTCAGAATTCGAAGGGCCCACGCCCGTGCTTCCCACGTGACCGCCGCCGCCGCGCATGCGCGCCGACCGTGACGTCGCCACCGTCCGTCGGCGGTGGTGTTGGTTGAAAACTGTTCTTCTCTTCGTCGCGCGGGCGTGCCTTTCACTAACATTCCTCCCACCAATTTAATTGATAAATTAAATTCTAATACTATATTTTCTTAGCTATAGTAGAGGCCAATCTAAATTTGTTTTGTTTCTAATGGAAAAAGTCGCTGTACTGGACGAAGAAAAACTCCCGATGATGTCTTCACTCTTGCGACTCGAACTTGTCCATCGGCCCCAGGTAGCACCTCCTCCACTTTTCCTAATGGCCATGAAATCCTTCTCCCCCTATTTTTTTTTTCTTTTTTCTGTTGAAGGTGTGTGACGACTGCCTTTCTCAGTTCACTATTGACTTCTTCGATTGACTCCTTTTCTGCAGACTGTGTCCAAAATTGTTCTTCTTTCTTAAGCCTAACTGGTCTCTCCCACCATCTAGTAGTAATCAGTTGCGAGATTGAAGCTCCACGTGAGGGGATGTCTGCAGGATTTTCTTTACCAGGAACGTGCCTCCAATCAGTTATGCTTGAATTTTGTCGAATCTTCTTTACTCTTCCTGCGACAAACACTGACCAGTTCATATCACGTTTAATCCCTGCTAAAGCAGTAGTAGATTCAAGTTTCTTCTCCGAAATTAGCTTGTAATTAGGGAGTGGTGGGTGTTCTCCTATCCAAGGTAAATTGACAGAATATCGACCATCTTCATTCTGTTTCACTGTTTGGTTGAAATGTTCCAACGCTGCAACTGACAACTCTTCTTTGCTCTTTTCCTTCATGGGTTCCATGATACCGATGACATCTAGTCTCCAAAGATCTTGTATTGTTGCATCACGGACTAAGCATGACAGAACTGATGATTGAGATTTAGTTGTTTGAACATTTCCCAAAACCTTTCCACTAACAGTCCAGCCCCAGCTTCGTTTCGAGAGCGACGGGACCAGATTCCAATTCTATTTTCTTTCCTGTTAGTAGCTTGGCGTATACGTCTGCTCCTAGTAGTAGTTCAATCTCCGTGTTCGACCTATAGACATCCAAGTCAATTCCCTTTGATCGAAGTATGTCATCCATTCGGTAGGTTGAGCGGAAGGCATTGCACTACAAATCGTTGAGCAGTCTTGTACTTCAAAATTGCAGTTGTACTTGGAGTCCACATCAGAAATGTAGATTCGATACCGCTTGTGCTGCTGTGGTCTCGATTTCACTCCACCAAATAGTAAGTGTACAACTTCCTTTTTCCCGAGCATAGTGAGTCCAACTTCGGAAGCAGTTTGTTCCAATACATATGAGTTCTGGGATCCACTATCTAACATTGCTCGAACAACTTTTGATTTATTTTCGCCATTAATCTTTACCATGATTGTTTGAAGTAAGACATCTTGGCACCGAATTTGATTCGACATGTCCACGGATGCATTTATGTTCTTACTTCTCTCTTCAATCCCATCAGATTTTTGGCTGCCTTTTGAAACTGGACATAAGATTGCCCTGTGTTTTTTACTACAGATGACACATTTCACAACGTTTCTGCAATACTTGGAAAAGTGTCCGGGCTTCAAGCAAGAATAACAACACTGTTTCTCTTGAATTATTTTCCTTCTTGCTTCAAGAGACATTGACATGGCTTTACAGCATTGTTCACTTCAAATGTTTTCCATCACAAAATACACATTTATAAGCGTTATTTGACTTCCCATCAGCAACTACCAGACTTGCAGAGGTGGCGACAGATGTCTTCGGCTTGGGCGGCTTATCTCGATTAAATTGTGATGGATACGAACTCGAAAACGGTTGACGAGCCAAACGCATTCTTTCACTTCCCTCAACTTCGTGTTTTAGGAATTCCATAAGCTTCTCCAGGAGGGCTTCACTTGAATTATGCTTTCCATCTTCATCAGGCTTGTGATGATGACGAGTCCTTTCCCACGCGACGAAGAGATCTTCAGGTAAAGCTGATTCCACCATGGGGTACAGAATAGCAGCGCATTTATCTCTTGTGACTCCTAAAGACCCAACGCTCGTAGTTGTGATGATAACCGAACGTATACAGTCGAAAAAGATGTCGTGTTCCTTCCATGAGCATTTTCCAAAATGATAGCAATCAAATCCCCTTTCGTACACTTCCACCAACATGTCTTCACGGCCAAAACGTTCCTTAAGAGTGCTGATGGCAAGTGGATAATTTGCCGCTGAGTTTGGAAAGGATGAAACTATTTCCTCCGACACCGATCCCTTTATCATGCAATTTTGTAGGTATTGGAACTTGACACAGGCCGAAATGGAGTCATCATCGTGGACGCTTTGAAAGGCTGACCAGAACTGCAGCCACTCCCGTGCTTGTCCTCCAAATTTCGGTAGTTCCAACTTCGGAAGTCGATGAAGATTTGACTTTCCTTCGTTCCCCCCGGAAACTATTGATTCTCGGTCTACTGTTGGTTTTGCTAGTAATTGTTCCATTTTTTGCAAAACGCCTTCAGACCTTCCAAATAGATTCGCTTGAACGATATCGACATCTTCAATTTCTTCATCTTCTCTATTCGCCTTTATCAGTTGTTCGATGAGACAATCACTGGCAATTAAGAACCTGTCTTTACATCTGAGGAGCTTTGGTCGTAGAGACATCAATATTTCTAGGCTTGGTTCTTGCTTTCCAAGTTCGCCATCTGCTTCTGCAATAACACTTTCCAAAGTCCTCTTTTTCGTCTCACAAGCTTTCTTGAGTTTGTCCATCTTAAATCCTGGCAGGCTCGCCACAATGTTCGGTACACTTTTTGAATGGTACACTATGATAGGTTCGTTTGGTATTGAAAGAATGATTCAATTAATCATCCGTGATATTTTAAATTTTATTCAGGATAAATATAGATGTTAATATTATGTTACAAATTAAATTTAGTAATTAAAGAAGTTAAAAAATGTTCGATTGAAACGGATGGATGGGAAAGAAGTCAGTCCGTGTTGGCCGTCAGAATTCGAAGGGCCCACGCCCGTGCTTCCCACGTGACCGCCGCCGCCGCGCATGCGCGCCGACCGTGACGTCGCCACCGTCCGTCGGCGGTGGTGTTGGTTGAAAACTGTTCTTCTCTTCGTCGCGCGGGCGTGCCTTTCACTAACAGCCTTGATGTTCCTACCACCCAAGCTGGGGAAATTGATAGAGATACAGAGAATACAGAAGAACTTCCTAATTTCATTATTGATGTTCCTAACACCGAAGTTGAGAAAAAGTCTGTTGAAGTTGAAGAAAGTGAAAAAGCCGAAGTTGAGAAAAAATCCGTTGAAGCAGAAGAAAGTGAAAAAGCTCAAGTTGATAAAAGGTCAGTTATAGAAACTGAAAGTGCAGACGATACCTCTAAGCCTGCAGACGATAACTCTAAGCCTTCAGACGATGCCTCTAAACATTCTGATGAAAAGTCTGGCAATGACGAAAAAGAACCTACTAAGGAGTCTGATACTGGCAAAAAAGAACCAAAGCCTGGGTACCGGCGAAGAAGCTTTGAGAGAGCTACCTTGTTACGATACTCTGTTGGAAACTCTCAAGAAAGGAATTTATTCGTTTCAAACAAGCGGTGAAAAAAGAAATATGAAATTAGGAATAGGTGATTTCGATAAAGGCAATCACGCAAGACGTCGTTTGTTAATATTAAAGAAATTAACACGCTGCCAAAAAGTTTGGATTTATGCTAAAGAATTCAGCCAGATGCAAAAAAGCATGCTTGAGGAATATGACATTGAGGATTTACGAAATGAATTGGCCATCTACAATTCCTTAAGAACCCTAAAAAATGGTCAGGTCAATTTATGTTATCCATATTCCTTTATGCTTGTTAAAGATACTGAGAAGACGTTTAGGCTTCTCATAAATATATTTGAAAAAGGAAAACCATGGCCTTACTATTGTGAAGGAGAACGAAAAAATTATTTTGTTTTCCTAATGGAATATGGAGGAATAACTCTCGAAACGGCTATCAAATCGAGACTTTCATATGAAAATTTATTAGTATTATTTCGCCAGATTTGTATAGTTTTTGCAATTGGTGAAGAGAAAATTGAACTTTTACATGATGATCTTCATATTAACAATGTTCTAGTTGCAGAAACAGAAGAGAAACTAATCAAATATGAAGTAGCTTCAAAAAAGATTAAAATCCCAACTCTTGGATATATTGCTAAAGTAATCGATTTTGAGAATGCCAGGTGTATTAAGGATATAAATTATAGACAAAGGATGATTAGTAAATATGGAAAGAGACCATGTCCAGTTGAGTATTCAGGAAGGAAGTATTTATGCTGAGTGGACTCTATTTTGAAATGATAAATATGAGTTTGGAAATTCGTGCAGCACTACCTGAACTGCCAAGAGTAACTACATCTCTACAACTGTATGAGGGTTTAATTCAAATCTTAAAAGATTTGGCAATTCTTGAATTCCATGAACCGGAATCTGTTGAACAAAGAGGATCTCCTGTAGATATATACGAGGAAGTGGTGAAAGCGAATTGGACAAAGAAAGGACTAAGTGACATTGCCATGATTGGGGGGGATGTTTTATCCTTTACTTTAGAGGCCACGAGGTTCTATCGTTACCTGCAGCTACTTCGAACTCAGAAGTGGTGTGTCAAAATAGGCAGACCAACTAGACCGAAGATGGAATTACTCGTAAATTGCCTGGAAGTGTATTGCATCCCACCCTATGACGAGCCTGTTCTGGCATATCTTAAAGGCGTAGGTAAACCAGCATTTATAGGACATTTATGTGACATGATTCCTAAGTGGACTAATCCCATGTTATTCGTTGGCAATGAAGACGAACCTTCTGTTTTTTACCAGCATGTTTTCAAGCACGATCGTAGTATGATGTGGTGTAACCAGACTAGAGAAGCGTTAAAACGCTTGGATTTGAATGAGATACATAGCCACGTTATCAATGGCGTAGACCAATTATTGCAGCTGAATCACAGGATGGAGATGGCTCTAAAGATAGTCCTATACCTACTAACAATGGAGATTCTACGCTATTCACAAGATGAGCCTTGAAAATGGAAGTTTCTTATTAGCCATCAAAATTCCCTTTACGAGAACTGCTTCAGAATAACATTGGAAGATAATGTACAAGAAATAGTTGAATATGATGAATCAAAGGTAGAAGAAAGTAAAACGCTTTCTAAACAAAGTTGTACTATCCATATCATCTGGAATAGCCGAATCACCATCACCAAATGGCTGGAGGACAATTTCATCATGGACCACCAGGAGTCCCATCACAGGAGTGATGAGAGGTCATGGAGGGGGAGTCTGTCGCATACCTCGCGACATTTGCATAGTATTGCTTTGTTTTATATATTTTTACATATTGTTTCTTATGAAAGGATGATATATTTGCATGTCCGCGAGAAGCGCGATGTATATATATAGCTAGGAAAAGTAATAAAGTTAGAGTTTCTACTGATTAGAATCGTCTCATAATTTCTTAAACTCGTTCTTCCTAAGTGGAATACCACACATATTATTTATTATTGATAGCAATTATACAAAACATATCTTGGTATATGTTTCTACGTGAAAACAACAAAAACAATTATCATTATACTAGACGAATGGCCCGGGCAACGCCCGGGTTTTACCCGAGTGCGTATATATTTTAAAAACGTTTTAATTCAATACTATTCGTTACAATTATAAATTGGCGCCATGGATGTCACTCTTGTGAAACGTCCCGTTCCAAACTGTGTGTTTTTAAGAAATAATGAGCCTATCGTTCAAATATAAAATATAATATAATATAATATATAATATGTCTAGGGTAGCCTAGTGGTCATGGCATCTGCCCGGTAAGCGGAAGTCGTGGGTTCGATTCCCATCCCTTGACACTTTTTTTATTTTATCCATTCTGACCAAAATCTATCCGTGAACTTCACACAGTGAACTTCACACAGACAGAATAAGGCAATTATATGAGTAGATACCTACAAGTTCCTTTCCAAACACGAGCTCATCTATAGCCATTGTTACTCTGTGTAATATTCTAACAGAACCAATCCCTCCCACTAATATATGATTGCAGTAAGATTAGAAAATTGTTTTAATTAAAAATTAATCATTAAATATAGTTTCAATTTCTTATGACAGATGGCGCGATAATGCATTATATATATAACTATGTGGAAATAAAATAAAAAAAGACATATCCTGACCAGGATCACATGAACTTTTAGATGGTACCATCTAGTGGAACAGGAATCAACTGAACGTTGAATTAACATTTTTCTCTAATATTTGGCCGACCTATTTTCTTGTTAAGTTTCCACCACGCTGACGAAGACCAACAGCCCGAAACGCGTTCGTGGTTAACTTTTTTGAATTATCAAGAAAATGGGTTGGTCAAATAAAAAGGAACAGGTTAAAATATTCGAAACTATTTTGAAGGCGTAAGAATCATTCTGATATTAAACAATTTCTACTGCCCTTACTGCAATGGAAAAATTAAAGAGAGTGCCTGGCTCATCAGTGGTGAACCCTTCCAGCGGTTTCGCCAGTTTAATCTACCATACCGCTGCTATATTGCATTTTTGGAACTTCCTTTTATAGTGATACTTTTGGTACACTCTTGGAATGGGTATTTTAGAAGAACTATGGACATAAGCTTCGAGGACAGTAGAATTACATACATTTATAAATATATAATATGCTTCAAGCAATTTGCGGAAGAGCGATTGCTCGAAGCATATTATGTATGTAATTCTACTGTCCTCGCGCGAAGCTTATGTCCATAGTTCTTCTAAAAAACCCATTCCAAGAGTCTACCAAAAGTATCACTATAAAAGGAAGTTCCAAAAATGCAATATAGCAGCGGTATGGTAGATTAAACTGGCAAAACCGCTGGGAGGGTTCACCACTGATGAGCCAGGCTCTCCCTTTAATTTTTCCATTGCAGTAAGGGCAGTAAAAATTGTTTAATATCAAAATGAATCTTACGCCTTCAAAATAGCTTCGAATTTTGATAACATATGGCGCGCTAGTGCATCAGGTTAAAATATAATTATTGATCCACTTAAAACTCTTGTAACAAAGTATATCGCACTAAGCTGTACCCACAACGAACCATATTGTTTTCCTAGAAAACCTTGTTCACAAACAAAGACGTCTGGAGGAGCAATGTAACAATATAAATAAATATCGAATATTCGTATTGTCTCTCTCTCTCTTGATGTAACCCAGATTCCCGGAGCCAACGTACTAAAGTCACCAACTATCCACCAACGCACCCCTTTTGTCTGTATTTGTCAAAACTGGTGTTTTAGCTCATTCTTTATGATCACTAGTAAAGTTAAACCAGACGAGTATTGTCATGTTCGTCTGTTGCAAATGATTCCTGCGCCTGATGACCTACAAGGTCATGACTTCTAGTCTACCGTAAAAAGAGTCCTAGAATTGACCTTTGTGTTCAGTAACCTTTTTTTTCCCTGCTTTTTAAAATTATCATTATTTACAATGATCTTTTCATTTCTTTGGTAATATCTCGAATTTTATTTTCCTTATTGTTCAAATATTGAATTTTTTGTGTGCTATTATTGACGCGAAGATACAAAAGATTTTCTAGAGAACTCTTCATTGGAAGTTTTTTCACTAGGGTGATGCACAGTGCCATCCTTCTGATACATAAATAAAGGGAGAGGTGTCTCTTTTGATTCTTGAATATCATTTTCCCCCAACTTTATATATTGTTGTATATATGTTTTAATGAATTATTAAGAAATGTTACAGTTATAGGGGATAAAGTTTAACATACAAGATAAAGAACCTTGGTGTAGGAAGATACCTTATTGGAACTATTGGAGACGGCTATCGCAAAATGGTCTCTCTTTGTTTACAGCATCTTTCTTGTCAAGAGGTCAAGAACAGCTGAATACTTGGTGCCCTCGTCTGTCATTCCTTCTTAGCACGGTAATCTGACCACTGACTTCATAACTTCATAACTCTGTATAGACATATTTTTAGACATATGGTGTACTTACAATAAAAGCAGTCATTTATTTCTACCCACCATGATTATTATGGTTTGTACCACGTGTACTATGTATAAGCAAAAAGCAGTATTTTACGTATCTCGATTAAACTCAGCTATGATACAGAATTATATTTGACAAGATATTTGATATACTTCCTACCTTGAATTGCTCTAAATATTCCATCAACGGGATGATTTGCATATTACATAGCTAGTAATGATTATGATAATCATAATATATTGTAACAAAGTATTTATTATATTTGATTCACAGATTATTCATTTTGATATCATTTATATTTTGTTACTCTGGAAACTTCTCTGATTGCTTAACTTCTATCTTATAAAGGTTGATTTGTGTTTCTAGCCTTAAATAAATTGCTGTGTCATCCTGAAGTTTGTCTTTTCTTATTTTCTACCTGACAATTTTACTATTACTGATATCTATTATAAACTTACATCTTAACTAATACATCCATTATATCAAATCAGGTATAGTGAAACTTTGTATGATATGGCAGATTTCCTTTTATTGTTCAACTTTTTTATTTGAGCGGCCATCATAATATGTTTTTAATTAAACTAAATTTTGGAAAATAAATAAATTATATATATTGTAGCAAAGTATTTATTATTTTAACAAATTATTAATGTTTATATTTTGTTACTCTGTAAACTTCCCTCATTGCTTATCTGGTATTTTATCTTTCATAGTTTACTGGAAATAAAAATACTTGGATCTGTTACTATTAAATTATTTTCGTTTCTGTAGTCTTGAAAAACAGGACATTCTAGTAAAAGATATATTGAAGTTTGTTCCTCATGTGTCTGTGACCTCCAAGACTTAACCTTAGCATAGAAATTTCTGGTCAACTGGTTCAACTCAGCAATCAAAACAGGACGCGAGTAAAAGCGCTCAACACTAGTCCATACTGGTGAGCTCGACTCCCCGGGTAGTTGGCGCTCTGCGCTTCCTGGGTTATAAATATATACAGTTAAACCTGTCTATAGCGCCTCCTCTAAATAGCGCCTCCTTCTCTATAGCGCCCGATTTTAAACATCTAGTACGATGCGATTTACATTAAAGGTGACCTATCTATAGCACCCCCTCTCTATAGCACCCTATTTTGGTAAGTCCTAAGAGGGGAGCGCTATGTGCTTGTGACTTAAATAAATTGCTGTGTCATCCTGAAGTTTGTCACCGCCGCTACAATCCTCACAGGACATGGCTTTGTTAAAGCCGATGATACGAAAATATCAAAAGACAACCCTAACTGCCCATATTGTCACGAGGATGACCAAACTGTCAACTACCACAGATGTCCCACCTACATAGGTTTCAAACAGCCACAGGAATAAGTATATTTACCCTTGTACAGAACCAAGTACAGTACATCTGATAAACTGGATGACCACCATTAGACATGTCAACCCGGATAGTTGGTGACTTTGGTACACTCTTGGAATCCTGGTTACATCAAGAGAGAGAGAGAGAGAGAGAGTAAAGTTTGTGTCTTTCCTAATTTTCCACGTTTCAATCTAGCCTCAGTATCACTATAAAAGGAAGACCGAAAAATGCAATATAACAGCGGTATGGTAGATTAAATTGGGGAAACCGCTGAAAGAGATCACCACTGATTACCCAGGCCTTCCCATTAATTTTTCCATTGCAATAAGGGCAGTAGAAATTATTTTATTTTTAAAAAGAATCATACGCGTCTATTATATTTTTGAATTTTAATAACAGATGGCGCGCTAATTCATCATAATATAATTAATATCTAGCATAATTTCATTCTAAATTATTCCTTAAAACATTCTTCTATCTGTTAATTATTTTTATCGAATACACACAAGACTTTACAATTTTATTTCATTTAACTAGAGTTCTATAACAAACCTTTGTACATTTATCAATTGTAAAACGAAAATTGCAATTATACCGCGAATGTTTCTTTTATAAAAATCGAAATTTATTTTCAAAGAGAAATAGCGACATTTCTAACCCTAAGGATGAAGTATGGAAAGGTGAAACATGAAGAGTAATGGCGAACGGAAAAATAAAAAGTGTCCAGGGGCGGGAATCGAACCCACACCCATTGTGTTGATATTTTTTCTCTGCTAATCTTGTTCACTTGCATAATAATTTTTGTACACATTTCCAATATCTTTCTTGCAATGTTTTGTTTATCTTTAAAGAAATAATATGATTGTGTTTCAAATATATTTTATTTTTACTTCAATTACAAACTTTTTATAACAAATAATAGTTTCTTCTGCTTCAAATTACCACTTCAGTAATTGATGAAAACAAAATTTCTATTCACAATAACATTAGATATTTTTGTTGAAATTTTGAAAGTCCCTTTCAAATATGACCTTATTTAGTTTTTCTTTGCTTATCCCTAGTACACGTGGGACAGGCCATGATAATCATGGTGGGTAGAAGTTGGCGACTGCTTTTACTGTAGTTTCCTTCCAAGATGACAATGTCCCTATAGACGACAAAGATGCTCTTTACGCCGCAAGAAAAAGGACGCAAAGTAAGGGACAGTGTTTCAAGACTCCGAGAGAATCCTTGGCAGAAGCATGTCAGATCCATGTCAGTATCTACAATAATCGCAAGCTGGGGGTCACAGCTTTAATAGGGAAGGAGCTATGTAGAAAAGTATTTATTATTTTTAAAAAAATGATGAATAAAATTCAGGTAAAAATAGGAATTTTCTTTATTATTTAAAAATTATTAATTTTCATATTTATATATTTTATTACTCTGCTTAAACTTCCCTCATATTGCTTCTCTAGTATTTTATAAATTTTAATGTGTGATTGTTTATTTTATTTTATTTCAATTTAAAGCGCTATGTCCCCCTAGGGACACTTGCGCTGTCATACATGTATGCCTTTACATTTGTCTATATATATATATACAATACTTTTAGGCCGTGAATAGAATAGTCATATGATGTAAACAATGAGAAAGAGGGGGGAAAACGAGAAAAAAGAACTGTGTACAGAAGAAAGAAGTGTCTGGCAATATGTACAATCAGCATAATATAAAAGATCAGTTTCTTAAAATTATTTGTTGCTATATAATTTAAAATATAACTACCAAAGGTATTGAATTTAATATACATTTCTTTACTGGAATTAAAAATACGTTGATCTGTTACTATTAAATTATTTTATTTTTTATAGTCTTGGGAAACTGGACATTCCAGTAAAAAATGTATTGAATTTTTTTCCTCAAGTGCCTCTGACCTCCCAGACTCAACCTCAGCATAGAAATTTCTGGTCAACTGGTTCAACTAAGCAATCTAAATAGGACGCGAGTAAAAGCGCTCAACACTAGTCCATACTGGTGAGCTGGACTCCCCGGGTAGTTGGCGCTCTGCGCTCCCTGGGTTATAAAAATATACAGTTAAACCTGTCTATAGCGCCCCCTCTAAATAGCGCCTCCCTCTCTATAACACCCGATTTTAAATACGTAGTACGATGCGATTTACATTAAAAGTGACCTGTCTATAGCACACCCTCTAAATAGTGCCTCCCTCTCTATAGCGCCCGATTTTAAACATGTAGTACGATGCGATTTTTACATTAAAAGTGACCTGTCTATGACACCCTATTTTGGTGAGTCCCAAGAGGGGGCGCTATAGACAGGTTTAACTGTATTTCTATATATATATATGTGTTTTTGACTTAAATAAATTACTGTGTCATCCTGAAGTTTGTCTCCGCCTCTTCAATCCTCACAGGACATGGCTTTGTCAAAGACGTTGCTAAAAAAATATCTAAAGATGATCCTACCTGTCCACATTGTCACCAGGAAGACTGTCGACCACCACAGATGTCCCACCTCTATAGGTACCAAACAGCCACAGGAATAAGTATATTTAACCCTGTACAGAACCAAGTACAGTACTTCTGATAAACTGGATATCTACCATTAGACATGTCAACTCGGATAGTTTATGACTTTAGTACACTCTTGGAATCCTGGTAACATCAAGAGAGAGTGTGAAGTTTGTGTCTTTCCTAATTTTCCACATTACAATCTAGCCTCAGTATCACTATAAAAGGAATTTCGACAATATAATATAACAGCAGTATGGTAGATTAAATTGACGAAAACGCTGAGAGGGTTCACCACTGATAAGCCAGACCCTCCCATTAATTTTTCCATTGCAATAAGGACAGTAGTAATTTTATTTTTAAAAAGAATTATACGCATCTATAATAGTTTATAATTTTCATAACAGATGGCGCGCTAATGCATCATAATATAATTAATATCTAGCATAATTTCATTCTAAATTATTCCTTAAAGCTATCTTCAATCTGTAAATTATTTTTATCGAATACACACAATACTTTACAATTTTAATTCATTTAACTAGAGTTGAATACCAAACCTTTGTACATATATCAATTGTGTTGATATATTTTCTTTTGTATGTCCATGAACTCGCCTAATAATTTTTGTACACATTTCCAATATCTTTCTTTTCTTGCAATGTTTTGTTTACCTTTAAAGGGCAAGTGTCCCTAGGGGGACATAGCGCTCTATGTCGAAATAATAAAATTGTGTTTTAAATATATTTTATTTTTAAATGAACTACACATATTTTGCAATGAATAATAGTTTCTTCTGCTTCGAATTACCACTTCAGTAATTGATGAAAACAAAATTTCTATTCACAATAACTTTCGATATTTTTGTGGAAATTTTGAAAGTCCCTTTCAAATATGAACTAGGTGAACGCTTAAGGTAACGCCCCTTTCCAAAACATAAAATGACGTTGAGAGGGAGGCGCCTTTCATTGTCATCAGAAGTTAATGAAAAGGCGACGGTGGAGCTAAACAAGCTTAGAAAAATTGACTTTGGATAAAAGGTATCTCCTGAAAAAATAAACTTTTATCCGGCAGAGTTTTCTCACCACTCTGGAAGTACCTGCATCGGCGCGTTACCCTTTTTGGCGGTTCACCCCGCAGGAGCCCTAAATGGTCCTGAGAAGTCCTATTCCACTTCAGGCTTTTACTAACCCCACCATCGGATCTGACCTGATGGCGCAAGCAAAGCTAGGGCCCTAGAACTGACCCATTGTTGAAGACTCGTGTCCCAGGAAACTGAATAATTTTACAAACCAAGATAAATTTGATATATATTTTAAATATGTTATAAGCTATGAAAATAAGAAATTCATGTTCACAATTTCATATGATGTTTGGATATGATTGATTTATAATTCCAGAAAATGAAGCCTTTTTTACAAAGTTAATTTAATGGTTCATCTATGATAGAGATGATAGCTGACAAGATTCTCAAGGAACATTATTAAGATTATAAGATTGATTGTATTTGATGACTGTGTGGTGATATTCCTACATGTAGTTCTTGAAATTCTGGTAGCTGGATAGCATCTAGCAATTGGACTCTGTTTCTTTAAATTATTTTCTATACGGCGACCTCTTCGTGATAATATCAGTGTAATATTGATAACACATTCAAAGTGATTGTCGTAAAGATAGAGGCTGCCTGGCCAGCATTCATTGTTCTTCAAATATAAGACATTTCGACCAGTAAATATTTTTATTGTCTGGCCGAAGTGTCTTTTATTTGAAGAACAAAGTGATTGTGTATGTGTAAAAGGTATATTTTGTTTTTACTTCTTGTACATACAGTACTGGTCATGAAAATCAAGGTGATAAGAGGTTTGTGACTACCCATACTTTAGGTACACATAATGTCTTTACTTGTATAATCAGGCATTGGAACCATGGTGTTAATGTCTGGATATACTGTACTTCAGTAATTTCTGAAAACAATATATATTTACAATAGCAGTAGATCTTGTTGTTGAAATTTTAAAAATTCCTTTAAATATAAACTAGGTGAACGCTTAAAGAACTTTTACTTGATAATATTTAAGGATAACATCATTATTTATTTAGTTTTTTTTTTTGTTTATCACTTGTACACGTGGTACAGGCCATGATAATCATGGTGGGTAGAAGTTGGCGACTGCTTTTACTGTAAGTACACCACATGTCATTACATGTAAAATGCATGTTTCGGAGAGAGGCTCATCAATTATTGATTACTGCATAGTTTCACAAGGAATACTGGAAAAATATCAGACTTCAGGATAGAAACCCAGATGTACTCAGATCACCTTCCTCTTATCCTGAAGATAACAGTCCAAAACACCTATGAAAATAAATCTAAGGTAGAAGAATATGGTGTTACGAGATACAGATGGACAGCTGAGGGAATTAAGACATTTAAACAGGAATTAAAGAAATTGCAAGTAGTAAAAATATCAAATCTCGATAGCTCCGTAAATACTTTCACTCAAAGAATTACTGAGGCAATGTCAACATCAGGAATAATGTACTTAACTATGGGTGCCCCCGGAGAATCTAAACCATGGTTTGACAAAAACTGTTACGAGATGAAAAAGCTAACAAAAGAAAGTCTGAAGGAATACCGTAGAACCAACAGAAAGGAAGACCTTGAAAGCTATGCTCTCCATAGAAATAAATATCTCGGTTTATTAGATGATAAAAGAAAGAAATATATTCAGGAAAAACAAGAAATATTGAGATATATAAAAGATTCAAAGTCCTTTTGGAAGACCATTGCGCTATCTAAAAGAGCAACAAAAATTCAAGGAGAAATTACTGTACAGGAATGGCACGAATTTTATTGCGAATTAATGAGTATTGAGGAAAAAGAGAAGATTTGTAATATAGAAGTGAGGATCTCGCCGAGCGATCCAATACTTGATCCAGAGATAACTTCCGAAGAGATAGGCAGGGCAATCAGAGATTTGAAAAATAACAAGGCAAGTGGACTTGATGACATCCCCAATGAAATAATAAAAGTACTCCCAGACTCATACATGGGTTTATTAGAACAATTTTACAATAGAGCTCTGATAATGGGACACTATCCTACAATATGGACTAAATCGATCATACATCCAATCTTTGAAAGCGGTGACAAAGACAACCCTTCAAATTATAGTGGTATACCACTGATAGGTAATTTATCGAAACTTTTTACGACAATACTAAGATCAAGACTGAATGAATGGGTAGAAAGAAGAAACGTCATTCCAGAAAATCAGGCGGGTTTCCGAAGGGGCCGATCGTGTGTGGATCTGATATTCAAATTGACCACTCTAATACAACTTTCACTGAGGAAAAAGAGAGGAAAATTATATGTATTTTTTTTTATCTGAGAAAAGCATTTGATACAGTTCCTCACTCATTACTCTGGAAGAAATTAACCAATCTGGGCGTGAGCTATCAATTTATACATGCAATTAGAAATTACTACGAACAGGCGACTGTGGCAGTCAGATGGAGGGGATCAATTACAGAAAATATTAAGATACATTCGAGCGTTTTACAAGGAGAGCCACTATCGCCACTATTATATTATTCATGACGGACCTGATTAAAATGTATGACAACTCAGATCTGACGAGTGTATACCTTCCGGAATTTGGTGATGTTCACCTGCTGATGTATGCAGATGATATTGCTATTATAGGGGAGTCGAGGATAAACCTCCAAAAAAGATTAATATATTGAAAGAATATCTTGGTGAGAACTATATGACACTGAACGAGTCAAATCGAAGGTTATGGTATTTCGCAATGGTGGTAAACCATCAAGAGAAGATAGATGGTACTAGAATGGTAAACCTCTGATGGTAACAAGAAGATATAATTGCTTGGGATACCCTCTGGTCAGTACAACTAAAACCACTCAAGCCGCAAACTTTTTCAAAGGAAAAGCACTTGCGGCAATAAATGCTACAACCCCAATATTGGCAAAATCAAAAATTAATTCATTAAACTCTGCAATGAAACTATTTGACTCTATTGTGATGGTTGTTTTGATGTATGCTGCTCCAATTTGGGCAACAGAGTATAAAGATTTATTAGACCATATACAAGATACATTTATTCGTAGGTTCTTGAATTTGCCTAGATATACACCAGGATACATAATAAGACCAGAAACAGGCCGCGTCTCATTAATAATAACAGCTCTGAAATTGACCTTGAAATATTGGCTGAGGGTGCTGAGTATGGATACAAATAGATTGCCTCGAATATGTTTAAATAGAATGAGGCAATTATCCAGTGGTACAGGTGCGCTCATCGGGTTTATAAAACAATTAAGCAATTTACTCAATAATAACCGATCCTCGTGGCTTACTTATTGTAATGATCCTGATTCACTAAGGAATGCTATCCCAGGAATATTAAGAACTGCGATAGAGCAAACAATACAAAACGACTTAACAGGAATAACCCAATCAAAGTTATATTCCCACTATAGAGATAGATATACAACGTTTACCACCGAAGAATATTTCTTAAGTGAACTCCCTTTTCCTGTCGTCAGATTAATCGCACAATTTAGAACCCTTTCAATTTTTTTCAGAGAACATCATCTGATTTTATTGAGGCGTGAAGACCTGAAATGCACTTTCTGTGGATCAGGAATAACAACGGAGATGTTGAACTACTTATTTGACTGTGCTGCTCTGTCTGAGGAAAGACGAAAACTAAATGATAAAACGGGGCAACTTTGTCCTTCATTTCCGGCACTAATTAATGAAATATCAAAGAATTCTATATACAGTTACGAGCGTCATCATCTCTGTCACCGTTTGCTTTTTGTTTGGAATGGCGCTCTCCTATTGGTTGGCTACGATCACGAGGCTACGATGGCGCCGCCACTACGCGAGACACTTTGTTTTTTACTTTGCCCCCCCCCCCCCCCCACTCGCTTTTTGGTTTTTGTAACTATTGTGTTGGAGCGGGTCACTCCTTAAATAAATGCATATTTTAGTTAATAACTAAATGGAATCCTCTCTTTCTTTTTCCCAGTAAGAGACGCCTACGGAAGCCAACAGTACATAGACAGATAAAGCACATAGGCTATAGTTATTAAATAATATATGCATTTATTTAAGGCGCCAATTTATAATTGTAACAAATAGTATTTGAATAAAAACATTCAATCGGGTAAAACACGGGCGTTGCCCGGGTCATTCGGCTAGTAGGTATATAGCGATGGCGAAATTTGGATTCCACAAGACTATATCCCGGAAAAAGGCCACACAGTGTTCTCCCCATCCCTTGTGAACTGGCGAATCCTGTATAGGGCGAGAGGCCCTAAATAAAGGCTTTGCTGTTGTTGTTGTTGTTGTAATATATATATTTTGTTATTCTGTAAACTTCCCTCATTGCTTATCTTGTATTTTATCATTCATAGTTTGTTCTGGCCTTAAATAATTTGCTGTGTCATCCTGAAGTTTGTCTTTCCTAATTTTTCCCTTGGCATTTTTGTGGAGATGTTGGGTAAATAAGGGAAGACAAACTGTAGATCGCAGAGAAGACCTTGAGGCCATAGTTGCTGTGATCTACATTTTCGGAGACTGGCTCCAGGATTCCACCTCCTGGTCAAAGCCAAGACTTCCTTCCAAGATGACGATGTCCCTATAGACGATACGATGACAAAGTCGCTCTTCACGCCGCAAGAAAAAGGACGCAAAGGTACTAGAGACAAAGTCCAAGACTTCGATGGAATCTTCGGCAGAAGCACGTCAGATCCATTTCAGTAGCAACAATATTTACAAGCTGTGGGTCACAGCTCTCATGGGGAAGGAGCTATGTAGCAAAGTATTTATTATTTTGAAAAAGGAACAATAAAATTTAGGTGAAGATTTTCTTTATTATTTTATTTAAAAAATATTAATTTTGATATTTATATATTTTATCACTCTGCGTAAACTTCCCTCATATTGCTTCTCTAGTATTTTATAAATTTTAATGTGTGATTGTTTATTTTATTTTATTTCAATTTAAAGCGCTATGTCCCTCTAGACGCTGTCATGTATGCCTTTACATTTGTCTATATATATATATACAATACTTTTAGGCCGTGAATAGAATAGTCATATGATGTTAACAATGAGGAAGAGAAGGGAATAAACGAGAAAAAAAAACTGTGAACAAATTAAAGAAATGTCTGGCAATATGTACAATAAGCATAATATAAATTATCAGTTTCTTGAAAGATATTTGTTTCTATATAATTTGATATATATCTACAAAAGTTATTGAATTTAATATACATTTCTTTACTGGAAATAAAAATACTTTGAACTGTTACTATTAAATTAATTTTGATTCTGTAGTCTGGAAAAACAGGACATTCTAGTAAAAATATGTATTGAGATTTGTTTCTCATGTGTGCTTGTGACCTCCCAGACTCAAACTCAGCATGGAACTTCCTGGTCAACTGGTTCAACTCAACAATCAAAACAGGACGCGAGTAAAAGCGCTCAACACTAGTCCATACTGGTGAGCTGGACTCCCCGGGTAGTTGGCGCTCTGCGCTTCCTGGGTTATAAATATATACAGTTAAACCTGTCTATAGCGCCTCCTCTAAATAGCGCCTCCTTCTCTATAGCGCCCGATTTTAAACATGTAGTACGATGCGATTTACATTAAAGGTGACCTGTCTATAGCACTCCTTCTCTATAGCACCCTATTTTGGTGAGTCCCAAGAGGGAGCGCTATAGACAGGTTTACCTGTATTTCTATATCTATGTGCTTGTGACTTAAATAAATTGCTGTGTCATCCTGAAGTGTTTCTCCGTCGCTTCAATCTTCACAGGTAACGGCTTTGTCAAAGCCGTTGCTGAAAAAATATCTAAAGATAATCCTACCTACCCATATTTTCACCAGGAAGACCAAACTGTCGTCCACCACAGATGTCCCACCTTCATAGGTTCCAAACAGTCACAGGAATAAGTATATTCACCCTTGTACAGAACCAAGTACAGTACATCTGATAAACTGGATGTCTTGTCACCATTAGATGTGTCAACCCGGATAGTTGGTGTACGTGGTGGCTCCAGGAATCCTGTTTATCTCAAGAGAGAGAATGAAGTTAGTGTCTTTCCTAATTTTCCACTTTTCAATCCAGCATCAGTATCACTATAAAAGGAAGACCGAAAAATACAATATAACAGCGGTATGGTGGATTATATTGACGAAACCGCTGAGAGGGTTCACCACTGATGAATCAGGCCCTCCCATTAATTTTTCTATTGCAGTAAGGGCAGTAGAAATTGTTTTATTTTTAAGAAGAATAATACGCGTCTATAATAGTTTCGAAATTTAATAACAGATGGCGCGCTAATTCATTATAATATAATTAATATCTAGCATATTTTCGTTCTAAAATATTCCTTAAAACTTTCTTCAATCTGTAAATTATTTTTCTCGAATACACACAAGACTTTACAATTTTATTTCATTTAACTAGAGTTGTATACCAAACCTTTGTACATATTTCAATTGTGTTGATATTTTGTCTTTTTGAAGCTAATGGACGGCATAATAATTTTTGTACACATATTCAATATCTTTCTTTTCTTGCAATGTTTTGTTAACATTTAAAGGGCAAGTGTCCCTAGGGGGACATAGCGCTCTATGTCGAAATAATATAATTGTGTTTTAAATATATTTTATTTTTAAATGAACTACACATATTTTGCAATGAATTATAGTTTCTTCTGCTTCGAATTACCACTTCAGTAATTGATGAAAACAAAATTTCTATTCACAATAACATTAGATATTTTTGTTGAAATTTTGAAAGTTATTTTCAAATATGAACTAGGTGAACGCTTAAGGTAACGCTCCTTTCCAAAACTTAAAATGACGTTGAAAGGGAGGCGCCTTTCATTTTCATCAGAAGTAAATGAAAATGCGGCGGTGGAGCTAAACAAGCTTAGAAAAATTGACTTTGAACTAGCATTTCAACAGATTTTTTCAAGCTAGAAAAAATGTGTAGATAAACAAGACTCCTATTTTGAAAAATTTCAGGTTTAAATTACTATACTATGAATAAATAATTAATTTTTAAAAAGTTTGGGAATGTTTTGAGCCTACCTTGGATTAAAGTTTGACATTTTTTTCTCAAGGTGTGTGCATTTTATCACTTTAAATTATATTTCTATTATATATATATCAATGCATTATATATATATATATATATATATATATTATTTTGGATAAAAGGTATCTCCTGAAAAAATAAACTTTTATCTGGCAGAGTTTCCTCACCACTCTGGAAGTACCTGTCTCGGCGCGTTACCCTTTTTGGCGGTTCACCCCCCAGGAGCCCTAAATGGTCCTGAGAAGTCCTATTCCACTTCTAGCTTTTATTAACCCCACCATCGGATCTGACCTGATGGCGCCAGCAAAGCTAGGGCCCTAGAGCTGACCAATTTTTGAAGACTCGTGTCCCAGGAAACTGAATAATTTTACAAACCAAGATAAATTTGATATATATTTTAAATATGTTATAAGCTATGAAAATAAGAAATTCATGTACACAATTTCATATGATGTTGGGATATGATTGAATTATAATTCCAGAAAATGAAACATTTTTTACAAAGTTAATTTAATGGTTCATCTATGATAGAGATAATATCTGACAAGATTCTCAAGGAACATTATTAAGATTATAAGATTGATTGTATTTGATGACTGTGTGGTGATATTCCTACATGTAGTTCTTGAAATTCTGGGAGCTGGATAACATCTAGCAATTGGACTCTGTTTCTTAAAATTATTTTCTATACTGCGACATCTTCTTGATAATATCAGTGTAATATTAATAATTCATTCAAAGTGATTGTCGTAAAGATAGAGGCTGCCTGGCCATCATTCACTGTTCTTCAAATATAAGACACTTCGACCAGTAAATCTTTTTATTGTCTGGCCGAGGTGTCTTTTATTTGAAGAACAAAGTGATTGTGTATGTGTAAAAGGTATATTTTGTTTTTACTTCTTGTACATACAGTACTGGTCATGAATATCACGGTGGTAAGAGGTTTGTGACTACTCATACTTTAGGTACACATAATGTCTTTACTAGTAATATCAGGCAATGGAACCATGGGGTTAATGTCTGGATATACTGTACTTCAGTAATTGATGAAAACAATACAATACCAGTATATCTAGTTGCTGAAATTTTTAAAATTCCTTTAAATATAAACTAGGTGAACGCTTAAAGAGAACTTTTATTTGATAATATTTAAGGATAACATCATTATTTATTTAGTTGAAATTTTTTTTTGCTTATCACTAGTACACGTGGTACAGGCCATGATAATCATGGTGGGTAGAAGTTGGCGACTCTATTTACTGTAAGCGTACCACATGTCTACACATGTGAAATTCAGTTTGACTTTGCACTTACAAGTGTTCCAGAGCCCCTTTTGGTTACTTGCACTCGCTGGTGGGGTTGTACTTGCAAGAATCGGGGGCCATTTGAGCATTATTTTAATCAGAAAAAAGAGCACAATGCGGGAATCGAACCCGGGTCGTAGAGGACGAAAACGAACGGTTTAGACCATCCTTCCTCCGACCCCCATTTATTTAGTTAAACCAGGTTCCTGGAGGAACAAGACCTGGAGTCCCAATATCATCACAGCTTTCTAGAAACGAGGCCACAAAAATTACAAGATTAAAGACCATACATACTAGACCCATTATGTTCATTGATGGAGAAAAAGTGAAGAAAAGTGAGAAATAGTTGGTGTCTAGTTTTGACGTCTATTTTAATGGGAGAAGCGACTTTTATCTTTTTAAATATATAAATATTACATTAAAAATAAAGAAGACATTTCCTGACCACGAGCACATGTGCTTTTTAGATGGCAGAGCGCCATTATTACATTTTACTGGGATAAGGTGGAGGAATTAATAAAAATAAAGGCATCTCCTTATCGTGGAACTAAAGGTTGCTGATGGCTTTCACCGTCTATCGGAATAAATATCAACTATTTGTTGAATATATCATTATTCCAGAATTGACCAAATATCCATTCTTGATTATTCAAGAAAAGTTTACCGTGTACTCGTTTCGGACTGTTGGCCCAGCGTGGTGCAAGCTGTACCTCTACAACCAAAAAACTAGTCATTCAGGCATCCTAAAAATCATGAAACGGGTAGTTAAGGCCAGAATTGCGTGAGACCGCGAAACAATGTGGAAAAATAGTAAAAAATAGATGGCGCAAGCCATCAGCAACTTTTAGTTGTAGCATAAGGAGATGCCTTTTTTTCCTTAAATAAATAATACTCTTTTTTAAGATTTCATCTGAAGTCTCAAAAAATATTTGATAGTATCATATCGATAGGTTTTACCTGTCTAATTAATTACCTTACAAACTGAGGATCACCGAAAAGACCTTGGAGCCTTAGGTGCTGTGGTATACATTTTCAAAGACTGACTCCAGGATTCCACCGCCGTGTCAAAGTCAAGACTTCCCTACAAGAAGACGATGTCTCTATTTACAATTCAACGCCAAAGCCGCTTTTCACACCGCAGGAGAAAAGATGCGAAGCTACTAGGGACAAAGTTTCAGGACTAAGGAAATCCTTGGCAGAAGCATGTTAGATCCATGTCAGTATCTACAATAATTTCTAGCTGTGGATCAAAGATCCCATAGAGAAGGAGTATTTATTTTATGCACAGATTATTGATTTTTTATATTTATATTATTTTGCTACTCTGGAAACTTCCCTCATTGCTTAACTTATATCTTATAAATGTTGATTTTGTTTGGGCCTTAAATAAATTGCTGTGTCATCTTGATATTTGTCTTTACTGATTTTCTACGTTACAATATGATGCTCACACAACACACACAGATTTAGATTGCTCTTCTGACCTAATGATTAATCATTATTTAATATATTTAATTAATATTTGTGACCATTATTAAACATATTTGTCTTTATATTACTGCTATATTTTTAAATAGAGATCAACATATAAATCTATACATTATATGAAAAAGACAAAGCCCCAAGTAGTTGTTGGTTTCTTCACGCTCTCTCTCCAGAAGCTTCTTTTAAATCCTAAGTACACGTGGTACAGGCCAATATAATCATGGTGGGTAATTAGAGACTACTTTTATTGTAAGTACACCACATGTCTCTACACATGTAAAAAGCATTTCGATTATTGCACTTACAAATGTACCAGAGTCCCCCGTTTGATTATATGCACTCGCTGGTGGGGTTAGACCTTTGCAAGAATCGGGGGCCATTGGAGTAATTCTTTTTATTTAGAAAAAAGTGCCCAATGCGAGATTCGATCCCAGATCGTAGCGGTTGAAAACCAACGGTTCAAATCATCCTTCCACACCGACTCCCTATAAACAAAGCTTGATTGCGTTATTTTATTTCTTTAAAAAACAAAAAGAGAAAATAAGAGAGAACTTTAAAGTAATCTTATGATCCTAAACTTACATGAAGGAAAATTTCTTGAATCAAATAATAAAACAGATCATTCTGCCTTTTTTTATTATTTTAGGGGAGCGTTATTACCTTGTCTTAAGAGTGAAAAATAAGAGAGAGAAAAAGTGATATAATTTTCTATTCAATTTTGTTTATTAATGTTTCAGAAAAAGTATTTTTTTAAAGTCATATATAGAAGAAATACTTATACAGTAGAACATTCCTGTAAAGGCCACACCTAATTACAGAGCCAAAGTGTCCTTTAGAGAGAGGTGTCTTCTTACCAGAGAGTTGCCACAGTAGAACCTCCCTGTAAAGAACAACATCTAATTGCAGAGCCAAAGTGTCCTTTAGGAAGAGTTGCTAAATATTAAAAATAGTAATTTTTCAAATTAAAACTGTCCTTTGTAGAGAGGTGTTTGCTAGCTGGGCAGTTTTACTGTAGTTACAAAACATACACAATAAAAATATATCAATATTTATTTATTTATACAAAGTAGATTACATATTAGATAGAGTGTGTTACGAGGAAATACTGTGATAATATACAAAGTATCATTCCTATCTTTTGGTATTCTTTTGTCAGAATCTTGATGAACTTTATGTTTTTCACCACCAGAAGTACTATTAGGGGATAGTACCTATCATACTTCAGTTGATCTTTGGGCGTTAGGTGTTATTCTAACTGAAATCTACAAATTGGGTTTATTCAACTGTGGATATGAAGACGATGAAGACCAATTGATGTTGATTGCCAGTATCTGTGGAACAATCCCTATAGAGTTCTACAGAACAAATTGTCAAATTGAAGAAGAAGATTGGGAAATACCTTCATATCCTTATCGTAAAATACAAGATAACCTTAGCCATCTTCCTAAAGATGCTATTACCCTTATTAGCAAACTTATTCATTATGATCCTATCATGAGACCATCAGCAAAGAAATGCTTAGATAGTGATTTTCTGGTTAATGGTAAAATTACTTCTTTTAAATTGGATAAAGAAAATCGAATCAAAGTAGAAAAGCGACTCCCAGATTTTTATATCAATGAATTTTCTTCTACATTTTAAGACAGAGCATGTGAAGTATAGATATTTATTTATTGTGTCACACATTTATATTATAATGTTTTTGAGATTGTTTCAGTGTCATACTATGAAGAATAGAAAATGAATTTTATTGAAATATCAATGAAAATGTATATTCTGTTTTCGTTGAAGTATCTCTATTAGAGATAACAATTGCAGCATCCAATTTTCATGGGAATTATGTAAATAAATATCATATATGATAACCAAATATTTTGTGTTTATATAATTAATAAAATTATAATGATACATATATTTATACGTGTGTTTTTTCTGTTATCTTTTTACAGTATCGGTGTATCAGACCAGGGTTGGTGGAAGGATGGTCTAAACTGTTGGTTTTCTACTGCTACCACTTGGGTTCGATTACCGTATTGGACACCTTTTTCCTGATTAAAAATAAATGCTCCAATGACCCCCGATTCTTGTAAAATCAAACTCCACCAGCGAGTGCAAATACCCAATGGGGTTCTGACAAGTTTGTAAGTGAAAGGTCTAACTGATTTTCACATGTGGTGCACTTACAGTAAAAGCAGTCGCCTACCTCTACCCAAAATGATTATTATGTCCTGTACCACGTGTACTAGGGATAAGCAAAAATCAGTATTTTACGTATCTCGATTAAACTTTGCTATGATATAGAATTATATCTGGCATGATATTTGATATACTTCATACCTTAAATTGTTCTAAATATTCCATCAACGGGCTGATTTGCATATTACAGAGCTGGTAATGAATATGATAATCATAATATATATATTGTAACAAAGTATTTATTATATTTGATTCACAGATTATTCATTTTGATATTTTATTTATTTATATTTTCCTCTCTGGAAACTTCCCTCATTGCTTATCTTGTATCTTATAAATGTTGATTTGTGTTTGGGGCCTTAAATAAGTTGCTGTGTCATCCTGAAGTTTATTTTTCCTGATTTTCTAACTGACAATATTACTATTACTGCTATCTATTTTAATATTACATCTTAACTAATACATCCGTTATATCAAATTCAAGTATAGTGAAACTTTGTATGATATTTCCTTTTATTGTTCAACTTTTTTTATTTGAGCGGCCATCTTAATATGTTTTTAATTAAATTAATATTTGGAAAAAATAATTAAATTATATATATTGTAGCAAAGTATTTATTATTATTTTAACAAATTATTAATGTTTATATTTTGTTACTCTGTAAACCTCCCTCATTACTTATCTTGTATTTTATCATCCATAGTTTGTCCTTGCCTTAAATACGAGGGGTGTCCCATAAGTCCGTGGCCCGACCATGAGAAAGAAATATTTGAAACCAATAAATTTTACCAAATATACCTTAAAGCCTTGTATAAGGATGTATACATTTTTAAGTTTCTAGAACTAACTGCAATGTTTCCAGACAAAAGACTTGAAAATAGTATATATTTTTTTAATGCCAAGAAACAAACAAAGTTAACACAATTACATATTAGAAAAATAACTAACTTCTAAAAACACTATATATATCCATATATACACAATTATCATCATCAACTCTGTGACAACAAATAAATAAAAACAAATATTAAACTAATCCGCCAATACATCACACCATCTTCCCCCTACATGCTTTGATATCGCACAGGAGGTCTCCGATCCCTTGGAGGGTTTCTTCTTGGCAGGGGCCTTTCCTCCGTCCGGGCTTCTTTGTCTGAGGAACACGCAGATTCCCTTGGGCTGCTTTCAATCTCCACACCTTGGTCCCCGGACACTGGATCCTGCGGCAGTCCAGCTGTTTCCGACGAAAACGATTATCTGTCCCTCCGGCTGTTCATACTCTCAGGAGCCATCCATATTGGGTCATCTTCCTCCTCTCTTTTCTCTCTGGCCTCATCTCCATCTTCACCACTAGTCCATCTTCTCCTTATCTGATCTCGGTGGTAGGTCTTCACCTGTCCATTTATCAAAACTGTATAGACTCTGCTCCCCTTTCTGCCCACTATTCTTCCTGGGATCCATCCGACACCTCTAAAATTCTTACACCACACCTTATCGTCCACCTCGAACTCCTCTTGGCCTCTTCCTCGATCATACCTCATCTGCCTGGCCTGTCGTTCCCTCACCCTATTGTCCAGGCTCTGGTGTATTAATGTCAGTCTGGTCCGCAGAGACCGACCCATAAACAGCTCTGATGGGGTTTTCCCAGTTGTCTCATGCGGCGTGCATCGATACGTGAGGAGAATTCTTGACAGTGTATCTTGAATGGTATCTTCAAACTTCCTTTTATTTTTTTCCAAGGCCATCTTTATCAATTGAACCGCTCTTTCCGCTAAACCATTACTCTGTGGATGGTATGCTGGAATCAGAGTTTGCTTGACTCCATTTCTTTCGAAAAAACTCTTCATCTCTACTCCTGTAAACTGTGGGCCATTATCCGACACCACTTCCTCTGGTAACCCATACGCTGAAAACAATCTTCTTAACTGCTCAATCGTTTTTCTTGCGGTTATCTCTTTCATCGGGATCGCCTCGACCCATTTTCAGTGGTTATCCACCACAATTAACAAATTCACTCCATCTTTAAATGCAAAATCCATATGGATCCGTTGCCAGGGCCTGGTTGCCCACACCCACGGTCTCCAGTTTACTTTACTTGGGCCTGTCTGAGTTTGCTGGCAATTTTTACACCCATTTACTATGCATTCAATCTGGTTGTCAAGATTCGGCCACCAAAAATGCGACCTAGCAACCGCCTTCATTTTTCCCATCCCCGAATGGGTCTCGTGTAGACAACTCAACATATTTTTTCCTAAGAGAAGACGGGATGATCACTCGCATTCCCCACAATAAGCATTCCCCGTCCATAGTTAACTCCAACTTTCTCTGAAAGTAGGGTCTGAGGTATTCCCCAACTCTTTCAGGCCAGCCTTGCTGGGTATAGCGCTTCACCACTGACAATACTTCATCTTTTTTAGTTTCCACACCTATTTCTGCTGCTGTAACCGGAAAATCTTCCACGTATGATAATATGAACGCTTGATTCAAAACCGGTTTTTCGTCACTCTCTACTGGCAACCGTGAGAGAAGGTCTGCGTTTCCATGATCTTGAGTTCTTCGGAAC
Organism: Cordylochernes scorpioides; assembly: GCA_030710605.1. Taxonomy (NCBI): domain Eukaryota; kingdom Metazoa; phylum Arthropoda; class Arachnida; order Pseudoscorpiones; family Chernetidae; genus Cordylochernes; species Cordylochernes scorpioides. Next base: position 84,865,512 of record CP092865.1, on the reverse strand, counting down.
TTAATTTCATATGTATAAGCCGCCAAAGTCAGTCCCCATCTCTGCAATCTTGAAGTAGACAAAGTGGGAATCCCTGCTCTCGGCCCCAAAATAGACACCAAGGGTTTATGATCTGTAATCAGGGTAAATTGTCTTCCATAGATAAATTGGTGGAACTTAGTCACACCATATATTATTGCTAGAGCTTCTCTTTCTATTTGTGAATAATTACGTTCGGCCCCGGAAAGTGTTCGTGAGGCAAACATGATTGGTTTCTCTTGGCCCTCGATAACATGGGACAGCACCGCCCCCACTCCAATCTGAGATACGTCCGTGGCCAAAGATAAAGGTAACGTGGCATCATATGGCACCAACACTTTCTCGGAGGTAATTCTTTTTTTACACTCCGCGATCGCCTCCTCACACTCCCCTGTCCTTGTGAAGTGGCTCCAACAGCTCTGGCAAATTCGGAATAAACTTTCCATAATAGTTCACCAATCCCAGAAAAGATCTCAATTCCCGAGACATTTGTCGGGCTTTTGGCTTTCTGTAGCCCTTGTATCTTGTCCTCTAAAGGCCGAATACCATCTTCTTTGATGAGATGTCCCAAATACTGTATTTCTCTTCGCAGAAATTCACATTTTTCCCTTTTTAATTTTATGTTGTGCTTCTGCAACCGAACAAAAATAGTTTTTAATACCGCTATATGTTCCTCCACTGACGCCGAGGATACGAGTACATCGTCAATGTAACAAATAACCCCATTAATTCCCGCCAATATTCTCTCCATAACTGACTGAAAAAACTAGGGGCATTTGCCAATCCAAAAGGCATTCTTTTAAACCCATTCTTTTAAAAGCCCCTTATGCGTATTAATAGTCAGGAGTGGCTGGGTGCTAGGGTTTACTTCTAATTGAAGGTATGCATTGCTCAAATCTAGTTTAGAGAAATACTTCCCTCTAGCCAAGACGGAAAACAGGTCCTGCTGAGTAGGCAGCGGATAGGCCGCAGTATCCAAGAACATATTTAAAGTTACTTTGAAATCACAGCAAATCCTAAACTCTTTATTCTTCTTGGGCACAACCACCACTGGAGTTGCCCACTTGCTGCTGGGTACTTGATACAAGTAGTCCTTCTCCACCATTCTTTCTAATACCTCGTTTACCGCCGTTCTAATCGCAAAGGGAACTGGTCGGGCCTTATGAAATATGGGGTTTACATCCTGAATATTCACTGCAAATGTGAATCCCTTTATTGGATCTGTTGTCTCCCCGAACACAACCTGGTGTTCACTCAATAATTCCGCCAACGTGTCCTCCAAAGGCATCTGATTCACAGAATAATTTCCAATTTTCAAAACATTGATCCATTCTCTTCCCAACAAGGCCTTCCTTTCTCCTCTCACCACGACAGCTCTAAGCTTGGCGATCGTTCCCCGAAAATCGACCTTGACATCTATTTCACCCAGAATCGGTACCACAGTTCCGTCATAGGTCTTAACAATTATTCCCGCTTCTTTTACCTGCACGTCTGGGAGGTATCTTTTGAAATCCTTCTCCGATATTAAAGTCAGACAGCTACCCGTATCGATTTCAAAAGTCATCAAAGTGTCCTCTACTCTCACCTTAATCACATAGGGAGGGTCATTCGTAGCATACTTGACTCTATAATCATACCTTCTCATGAAGACCATTCTTTGAACGGATTCTTCCTCCTCCTCCTCTTGATCCTCGATTTGATTAATCTTTCTCTGGTTCCGAAACCGGCTCACCTGTCTTTCGCTTGTATGTTCCCCACGGCTCCTGCAGATGGTTGCCAAGTGACCTCTTTTCCCGCATCTGAAACAGGTCACCTCTCTAAATCTGCATAAGTCTTTATGCAACCTCCCGCAATGTATGCACTTTCTATTTTGTTCTCTATCATATCTATTCCTGACTTCTGCGCGTATTTTGTCCACGCTATCTGCAGGCTCATTGACATGGAATATTCTGGTATTTTTTCTGCTGCCTCCATCGACAACGCAATTTCACTACTCTTGCCAACGGCACATCTCCTTCAGACAAGATCCTCCTCTGAATTTTTGCATTTCTCAATCCGCACACCATTTTGTCTCTTAAGGATTCCTTCAAAAATTCGCCAAATCCACACGTTGAGGCTAGCCGCTTGATTTCCACCAGATATTCTGAAACACTTTCCGTTTCCTTTTGTATTCTTCCAAAAAACATGAATCTCTCTACGATTATAGATCGCCTTGGGGAAAAATATTCAACCAGTTTCTCAATCAATTCTTCATATTTATACTCTATAGGCAACTTCGGGCTACATAAATTTTTCAATGTATCATACGCCTTTCCCGCCAATTAGAGTCAGCAAATAGGCTTTTTTCTTTTCTTCACTAGAGCCTCTTCTAGAATTAGAAACTGCTCCAAACGCTCGATAAATAAGCAAAAATTCTCATTTTTTTCTTCAAATTCCCTAAAATGGTAATGAGCCATCATGAAATAAATTTTTCTTATGTAAATTTCCAATAACTTATTTCTTCTTTAATTTTGAACAAAATTCTTCATATTACCTTATACCATCGCTTGGGCACTTACTCTTAAATCCTCGTCGCCAATGCAATGTTTCCAGACAAAAGACTTGAAAATAGTATATAATTTTTTAATGCCAAGAAACAAACAAAGTTAACACAATTACATATTAGAAAAATAACTAACTTCTAAAAACACAAACACTATATATATCCATATATACACAATTATCATCATCAACTCTGTGGCAACAAATAAATAAAAACAAATATTAAACTAATCCGCCAATACATCACACGAACCGTTTTTTTTTTTTTGTTATGGGTTCTGAAAGAGGACAAGAAACAGGAATAATCTAAAATGGAGACAAACGAGATTCGTGCTGTAATAAAATATCTTTGTAAGAAAGGAATGTCTCCGAAGGAAATCTATGAGGGTATGGTGGATACATTAAGGGAAGATGCTCCTTCCTATAGCATAGTAAAAAAACGGGTAGCTGTGTTTAAATTAGGGAGGATCAGCACCGAAAACGAACATCGACCAGGAAGATCCGTTGAGTCAGTTACTCAAGAAAACATAGACAAGATACATGTTTTGGTTATGTTGGACAGGAGAATAACAGTTCATCGGATAGAAGAGACCTTGGGTATTCTAAAAACAACAGTGGATCGCGGATTATGAGAGAACACTTGGGCCTCGGGAAGCTTTCTTCCCGTTGGGTTCCCAAACTTTTGACACCCGATCAAAAGGCTGTAAGGAGAAAGTTATTTTCGGACAATCTTGCGTTATTTGAAGTCAATCCAGAGGAATTTGTCCGAAGATTTGTTACCATGGATGAGACTTGGGCCCATCACTTTACACCAAAGTCCAAGCAACAATCCATGCAATGGACACACTCCGGTTCCCCTTCCCCAAGAAAGCCAAGACAGTCCCATCAGCAGGGAAGATTATGGTGTCTGTCTTTTGGGATTGCGAGGGTGTACTTCTTCTAGACTTTCTGAATAAGAGTCAAACCATCACTGCCAATTATTTTGCAAATCTTGTGAAGCAACTACGAGAAGCTATCAAGGAAAAGAGAAGAGAAATGTTGTCCAGGAAGATTGGTTACCATCAAGACAATGCTCTGAGTCTTCGGTCTCTGCAAGCCATGACTGATATTTATGATTCTGGCTTTGAACCTTTACCACATGCACCCTATTCACCAGATCTAGCTCCGTCTGACTTCCACCTATTTCCTCATTTAAAAAAAATCACTTTTTGGCATTCATTTTAGGTCAGATGAAGAGGTGATTGATGCTGTAACCTCATTTTTTGAGTCACTTGAAACATCGTTCTTTCTGGAGGGCATAAAAGCATTAGAACATCGCTGGAAAAAAAAAAACAATGGTTGCCTGTAAAGTCGGTTTTACGGGCGAAGATTTTACGTGACAACGGTAGAATATTTATTGATATGAATATAATTAAATTGCACAATAGGAACAAGGAATTGAATGAAAATAAGAATTGCACAAATTTTAACTATAGAAATATATTTTGTTTACTAAAACATTGTACATGTAAACTTAAACTTAACTAATTCCTATTTGAGTGATTTTGTTGAGGATAGGACGATGATAGGAGAAATATGAAATGAAAGGAAGTGTTTCTGCTGTAATGTGTCTTGCGAAAGTCAAGTCGATAGTTGTTCCTTTTAACGTAGTTGACTTAGAAACGTTTGATACGCAATCAAGATTATACGTATTTTTCATGAAATTAAGAAACGAGTTGTCAGGCTTTACGTTTTTGTTAAAATCACCACACAGAAGAATCGGTATACTAGAATCAATTTGCAAGAACGGTGGCACGTACTGGCTGTTGTGAATGTACGGACCGAGTCCTTGCCATAGTAACATTCCAATATCCTGCATACTAGCTCCTGGATGAATATATACAGCACCGAGTATAAACTTGAAGCTAGTATTAGCGGCGAAGCAAGTAACTTCAGTCATGCACATGTCACCCTTGGTTTTAATGACACGAGTTACGTCTGTAATCGCAACTTGGAACACTTCCGCCGTAGATGTCGATGATAATTTACGATAGATCGCCACTCCACCAGCCGCGTTGATATCTGAGTTAGGTCGATTATTTTCCCTGGATACGCACTCATAACCCTTGATTGGAGTTGGTTCACAAGTGTCGCGCATCCACGTTTCAGTCAATACTAAATAGTCTGATCGTGGTATCACTGTATCTGTTTCAATGTCCGCGGCATGGGCACTTAAACTTTGACAGTTGATGTTATTTACAATAAGTTGTCCAGCGTCGGTTGCGTCGTCACAGAATTTTACGGCTTGTTTGGTAATTGTGTCTAGAGTGTGTCCACGAAGTCGTAAGTATTCATTGCGAATATCTCGAGTAGTCTGTGAGTCGTTTCCATCTCGGCCATGTTTGAAAACCAATGGAGAGTCCTTTTCTCTTATGATGTACAATCTGTCGATACTTGTGACGCGGCTCATGGCTACATATACCAATTGCTGTGGTTGGTTTGAGGAGTACTTGTAAACAATTGTAGTAAACGTCCCACCCTGGGCCTTGTGGATCGTAATTGCACAAGCAGGCACGCAAGGAAATTGTTTTCGCTTGCACTTCACTGTTTTTGTCAACGAAATGTTTACCACTTTCTTGTGCACTGGCACCCAATCGACGGATAAGGTGTTTGGTTTGCTGTGCACATGTGGTCGACATTTGATTTTTGCTTTGGTACCCGTATTTTTGTCTTCAAACTGGAACCATAGAGTGGCGATTTCATCTTCAGCTGGCGGCAAACTTGTGCTGGTCGATGGTCCTCCTGGAGCAGAACGGTCATCTGCATTGGCTGGCTGACGTTCGATGTATAGCAAAACTCCAATAGCCCCATTTACCAATCCATCGGCGACGTCTATGTTAGATGTAATCATGTACGGATATCCTACTGCTAATGGCAACATGTATGGCAATCCGTCGGTTTCTGCAACCGACATCTTGTGAAGTTTCCCTTGCTCCCGGCTCTTTTCAGAATTGCTGGAATACCCAAGCATAATATCAGTGGCGATACAGTTGTGTGCGTTTTGAATTGCGTTTCGATTGTATGAATCTACTTCATGGTTGCTGTAATACAATCTGACAGCGTTGGGTACGTTCTCTTTGCACCAGACTTCAGATTTGTGCCTGGACTCAATAAGTACGATATTATTGACACTTAGTTTGAGTCCATCTCCAATTTTGGTGAGAATCGTCGAAAACAGCTCGTCAGTTTGTCGGACAACATGGACTAATGGGAAGTAGTTGATGCTTTGCCAGAGTACAGGTCCTCCGAGTTGGTTGTGTGGTACTGTGTAACACGGACTAGCGCGCACAGGTGGCAGCTGTCTGAAATCGCCGCATAAGATCATGTGAATGCCTCCGAATGGTTGATCGTAAATAACGGTAATCTGCTGTAGTCGATAATTGATTTTTCCAAGTATAGCTGCACTCAACATGCTGATTTCATCAATGAAAACAACTTTCACGCCGACAAACATGTTTCTGTAGGCTTGCAAGTTCTCAGCAGAAAGAAGTTTTGTCACTCGAGAATTTGTGAGACGAAACGCTGAGTGAACTGTCGTTCCGCCAATAGGGACAGCTGCTTTGCCTGTGCTTGCACAAGCAACGTATGCGTTGTTCAGTGAGTTGTGTTCCTGTGTGTAACGATTGTACGTCTCCATCAGGCACTTAACTGAATAAGTTTTCCCACAGCCGGCCGGTCCTGTGAAGAAAACTTGTAGTGTGACGACGACCTCATCTCCACAGCCATGTAAACGATGTATGACCTCATGAATCAGCTCACGTTGTTCAGGGTTCGTCGTTCGTATCAGCTCACAAAATTGCTGTTTCGGCATCACGTTGCTACGTTTTTTTACGACCGATAATAAGCCTTGTCGCGGGACGATTTGATTGACATCATCGTTGTTCTCGGAACCTTCTCCTCCTAACACCTGCTCGACAAACACTCTCCTTTCCTCAATTTCTGGTGGTTCTCTGCTGTCTGAATTTTGTAGAATCATCATAGCTTCAAGCTCTTGCATCACACTGTCGATGTTGAGATTGTTTTCGAACAGCTGGTGGCGTTCCATGATGGTATCCTTGTTAGCATTTAACAGTTGTAGAAATTTATTGCTATCAACAATGTCAGCTATTTCATTGCGGAAAGGCAAGAACAGCAATACCATTTCACGTTGATAATTAACAGTTTCATCTACTTCGTAGCGTCTGTATCGTATTATTCGTCCAATTTTTCGTCTGCGGTGTTCATTTGATGTCGTCCTTCCCACAGTTGTCCTTTCCTCGGTCACCGGTTCTTCAATTTCGTCTTCTTGCACATCTACGTCATCTTCATTGTCGATGAAATCATGAAAATCAGCGTAATACGAGGCAAACTCGGCCAAATATGAAGATTCCAGAGAGGGAGGTCGCTCTTCATATCGCTGAATGATGTTCTTGGTAAATACATCTGTACTGTCTGCTTCGATGTTTTCGCGATCCATTTGTTTCCAACGTTTGCGACAGCGTTGTCTTTCCGATGGCCAAACTGTTGGTATGTACATAATTTGACGGCTCGTTTCGCTCATCGGTTGCCGTAAAAAATACCATGCTGCTTCTTGAGCTGACATTTCAACTGCATTAAGAAGTTTGACACTCAATGCTTTCAATTGGCCCGTGTAGTCCCGGTCAGGATGCTCTTCCATCATCTTAGTCAGCTCACGATTCAAGTTACCCATTCCACGAGCTGATTTGTTCACATATTCCACGACATACTGTGCGCAGCTGTATTCATCCAAGATAAACTGGATATCGATGTTGGATTTGATTTCACCAGCGAGGTAAGGGTTGAATGTGTTCGTCATAAGTTGGTCGAAGTTGCGTTTTAACAACATAGATGGCCTGCGCAAAGTTGAACGCACTACGTCAAGATATGCATCAAATGTCAAACTATGCTCCCTAAGAAAGTCGTCCATGCTAGAGTATGTACGTTCGCTGAGACAGTTGCGTAGCTCCTTGGCCTTTTTTCGGAATGCTATGCGGCGTCCATCAATTTGAGGCATTGGGATCAATACACGGGTAGTGAGCATTGGCCAGTACGGGATCCCAAATCTACAAGTCGTTTCGCCTCGCTTCGTGCAGGTGAAAGTGTGCTTGTGGATTTGATTGGCGTAGATGGTATCGTTGGGCACATCTTCTTTGGCGACGGAACTCAGCTTCTCCACGAGCTCGATGGTCTTCGGCATATTTTCTGAAACAGTCTCATGTGGATCATCGTGTAACCACAGTAAAATGTGAGCGTGCGGACTTCCTCTATGTTGAAACTCAATGCGAAGGAAATAATCCTCCACGTAGTACTGGCCAAACGGATTGTATGACTGTTTTGATTTCAGCATTTTCATCAATGTACCAACGAGTTTGTGGAAATATATGCAACATGTAATTGGATCGTCACTCACCAAGTTGCACCGCTCTGATGTGTTGAGATCTTCGGCGACTTTGCCAGGATATTTGTTGCTCAACTTGAGCAGTAAATTCAGCAATACTAACCAGCGTACCTCGTTTGCACTAAGAGTGAGAAAGATGGTCGGTTTACCAAGTTGACGGAGCATAGCGAAGAGATCTCGTTTACGAGAGGCCCAGTACTGGACAGAGTTTGGCACCGACTTCATAAAGGTGAGATTCTGCACAACGAATTCTTTGAGAAACTCCGGATCCTCTAACATGCGTCGAGTTACGCTCTCTGTGATCGAAACACTTCGGAATGTGCTGTAAATCCCATCGACCATTCGCAGACGTAGAATCTTCATTGCATCGTATAAGACTTTTTGAGGCGTGGCTCCACGCCTGTCACTCCGTCGTATTTCACTGGTCGCCATCATGTACGGTGTCACTGAAATGTTCATGTTGAAACGGCGGGGCTTTCCGAAGTATATCGCAGGAAATGATAGTTCTTCTGCATGACGGTCATAAATGATGTTAAGAGGCGTTGCTCGATGTCCTGGTGCGATGTCAAGACAATCCTCTTCATTCCACAGTAGTGTGTGCTGTCTCGCAGCAAGAACTTCAGACTCGGGCGTATATTCGGCGGAGATTGCTTCGATCCGATTAGCAGGATCATCTTGAAGGCCTTCATCTGATGGCAATGCAGGCTGCAGTCTTGACAAATCTATTTTGATATCGTACAAACGATATAGACTTGAATTTTGAAGTACATCTAACCATTCTTTGACGGTACGCTTAGACATGTACCCGCTGATGTAAATTGTTCTGTGTGCAAGATTCCTTTTGATGTTAACGTTGATAACATCGTCCTCTTCTAGATGGCGAGGCAAGCATTTTACCATGTCTTGTACGTTGACTGGGACGTTTATCACTTGTCCAATAATTCCATAAGAGAAATCATGACGCAGTCGACGCACTTGCATAAATGGAAGGCGCGGTGAGACCAAACGTTCACTGATAGGATCCAGAGGCGGTAGACCTGGAGGTATGTCAGGATATGAGAAGCCGTTGACCTTTGCGAGAGTAGGAAGCTTACGCTTATTCAGTGATTGTCTACAGGTGTTGCAAGACTTTGTATAACCCTCCTTGCGTAGCTGCCGATTTTCCTTAACGTACCAATCCGAGATTACCTTTAGTTGTAGTGCAGTGATGGTTTTAAGGTCATTCTTGAACCACAATCTGTCACAAACCGAGCAAGCATGGCCAAAATCGTTGTCCAGGAAAGTAGATTGAAATCTCCGTATTGACGATGACCATTTGGTATACCAGGTGGATTGTTCCAGTTGAATTGCTGTTTGGCTTGAAGAAGTAGTCGGTTGTACATCAGTCCGAGAAGATGCTGCTCTACGTTGTCGGAATGCACGTTGCCGTTGAGCGTTAGTTAGGGGAACGCTCGTTCTCTCCGCCACGACAGGAACGCTTGTTCTCTCCACCACAGAACAAGACGTTGAAGCAGGTGACTCTGACGTACCGCTGGTGAGGGCTATGTTAGCAGATTTACGTAGCTTGAACCTGCGTTGCCTCTCCGCAGCCGCTTTTGCAAAGGCTCTTACTTGTTCAGGAGTTCTGGTCAATGCTTTTCGTAGTCTGTACTCACGTTGTCGCTGAGCATTCGTTCTGGCGGTAGAGGTGGTGTGTGGAACAACGAAAGGTACTGCAGACGTTGACGGCACGATATCCTCCGTCTCCATTGAAGTACTGGAAGTTGAAGGCACCGTTTCCATTGTTTTGAGAGTGGTGATTCCTGTTGAACATTTGAAATTGAATGGATGAATTTTAATTTTAAAGAATCAATTTGAAAATCAAAACACTTATTCAGATCGAAGGTTCAAATGTTTGCTAAATAAATTTGAAATTAAATAAAATTTGTAATTGTAAATGATGAAGTTGAAAATTAAAACATTTACTTATATTAGATGTTAAAATTCTTGCTCAACACAGTTTAAATAAAGTTTTCTTATATCTGCCACTTTTTCTTAATATTTGTAATTTTAAATAATCAATTCGAAAATCAAAACATTTATTCAGATCGAAGGTTCAAATTTTTGCTAAATAAATTTGAAACTATTTAAAATTTGTAAAATAATAATTAATTAATTAATTAATTTTAAACTAATAATTTACTTAACACTATCAAAATTTATCAATAGTATGACATAACCTATAAACTCAGTTTCTCAACTTTTGTGTCAATCTAACAATTAATCATAGTTTACGATAATGAAATATCAGTGTACAATTATTTACCTTTATTGTTGTAGTTGTTGTAAATGACGAATCTAAGCACTCCACATTTTCACTACAGACACAGCTGACGATACTTTAACCATACGTGTGAACTTGTATTATGACGCTTTCTTGTTTTTCCAACGCCAAGAACGTTCGAGAAAGACAAAGACAGAGACAAGCATGCGCCGATTCAATGCGCCTAATTCTCTAGCGCTGCGCGCGCAGCTGCGCGCGCAGCACTCTCGTTCGGTGACTCATCGTAACGTTACCGGGCGTTACACTTTTTCATAAGTGACTCCCAGCCGCAACCTAATTTAAGACATTGTCACGTCAAAAGTTTATAGACCTTAAAGGTGATAATGTTGAAAAATAAATTATAATCATTTTATTAGTCATTTTCTTTATATGTCGGGCCACGGACTTATGGGACACCCCTCGTATATTGCTGTGTCATCCTAAAGTTTGTCTCCGCCTCTTCAATCCTCACAGGACATGGCTTTGTCAAAGACGTTGCTGAAAAAATATCTAAAGATGATCCTACCTGTCCACATTGTCACCAGGAAGACTGTCGACCACGACAGATGTCCCACCTCTATAGGTTCCAAACAGCCACAGGAATAAGTATATTTACCCTTGTACAGAACCAAGTACAGTGCTTCTGATAAACTGGATGTCTTGTCATCATTAGATGTGTCAACCCGGATAGTTGGTGACTTTAGTACACACTTGGAATCCTGGTAACATCAAGAGAGAGTAAAGTTTGTCTCTTTCCTAATTTTGTACGTTACAATCTAGCCTCAGTATCACTATAAAAGGAAGACTGAAAAATGCAATATAACAGCGGTATGGTAGATTAAATTGGGGAAACCGCTGAAAGAGATCACCACTGATTACCCAGGCCTTCCCATTAATTTTTCCATTGCAATAAGGGCAGTAGAAATTATTTTATTTTTAAAAAGAATCATACGTGTCTATAATATTTTTGAATTTTAATAACAGATGGCGCGCTAATTCATCATAATATAATTAATATCTAGCATAATTTCATTCTAAATTATTCCTTAAAACTTTCTTCTATCTGTTAATTATTTTTATCGAATGCACACAAGACTTTACAATTTTATTTCATTTAACTAGAGTTCTATAACAAACCTTTGTACATATTTCAATTGTGTTGATATTTTGTCTTTTTAAAACTAATCGAACTCATAATAATTTTTGTACACATTTCAAATATCTTTCTTGCAATGTTTTGTTTATCTTTAAAGTGCAAGTGTCCTTAAGGGGACATAGCGCTCTATGTCAAAATAATATAATTAATATTGTGTTTTGAATATATTTTATTTTTACATGAACTACACACTTTTACAATGAATAATAGTTTCTTCTGCCTCAAAATACAGGGTGATCCAAAAGTCTTGCACAATTTTAAAATTTAATAACTCCGCAAATATTTGCGCTAGAGCAATGCGGTAAACACCATTATGTTCAGGATGCAATGGGATTTTTTATGGCAAAATATTAAAAATATTTCGAAAGTTCTGGCGGGCTACCTCACACCTTTGGTGAAAACTCGCCCACAATCCTTTACCATAACAGATATTCCGTCCTTCATACAATCTGTTCAATCTCTCAGCCCTGCTCTTAACTCCGCCATGGTATCATTCGATGTAAATTCCATGTATCTCTCCCTCCCCCACCAGCTCATTATCAATCAGTTAACAAAATTTTTGCAGGATAACCATACAGATTCTCAAACCATTGATTCCATAGTAGCACTATCCTCTCTATGCTTAGATTTCACCACGTTCACCTTCAATAACCTTTTTTACAAACAAATTAGGGGCTCTCCCATGGGCAGCCCTCTATCCTCACCCCTCGCAGAAATAGTCATGTCCACCATTGACCACTGGATCCAACAACAATTCACCCCGGGCATTCACATGTGGCGGAGATACATTGATGATATCTTCTGCATATGTGACACCGGACAGGAAATAAGTATTTTAGCTCGTCTTAACTCTTTTCACCCGGAAGTTACATTTAGTTTAGAATCTGAAGTTAATTATGTATTGCCGTTCCTTGATATACTTATTATACGCACCCCCTCCCATTACCACACTACTGTCTACCACAAGATCAATAATCCCACTTTTTACACAAATTTCAATTCTTCATGCCCTCTAGCACATAAAATTAACACAGTTAGAACTCTTACCAAGAGATTGGTTACCCATTGCTCCCTTCCCATATTCAGATCAATAGAATTATCTAAAATCATAAAACAGCTAGCCCTCTCCCAATACCTCCCCATTTTATACATAAGTATCGATATAACCCACTTTCCGTTAAACCCACTACAGTCAGTAGAAACATCTGTTTATTGCCCTTCTCCCCTCAATCAGTCTCCATCTCCCGCATCCTCAGATCACACGGAATCAATACATATTTTTCTAATAACAAAAGTATAGCTACCATTCTTAGACACCCTATCACCCGCCTACACAGATCTGCCGTTGTTCAGTCTTCTGGTGGCTCGGTCTACTCAGTCTCGTGTAACGATTGCAATGCTTCCTACATAGGCGAGACTGGTAGATCTGTGGCCACCAGGATGACTGAGCACGGTAGATGCATCTCCAATAAAGACAATAGATCTCTTATATTTAATCACATCAACATCACTGGCCACTCCTTCAATTTATCCTCCCCTACCACCCTATATTCCAATATCAACAACAAATACCAAAGATTAATTTTAGAAGCAATTTTATCCATTAGCAATAATAGTATTAATAGACATATAGATTTACCAAAGCAGTATCATGACATATGTATGAATCTATAGGCTGGCCACTGAAACCTAAGTTTTTTCCATGTCCCACCACCCCACCCCCCCCCACCCACCCCTTCTTCCCCTCCTCTCCCCCACCCCTTCCTTTTCATAATCCTAAGATTCCGCTGATGGCGGGTTTAATCGTTATTTTCCTCTGATAATACTCTTTTAAACGTTATTCTTTATATTACTTTTTCAGTTGTTTGGTGTTACAAATATGATCATGCTTCATTTTAAATTTCGCTATATTTTTCCTAAAATTATGTTAATATCTCCGTCCGTTTTAGCTTCATTTATGTTTTTAAATTTGTCAATTACCATATTTTACATTTTACAAAATTAGTTATACAAAACAGCAATATCAAATCTGATTCATTTTATCTTTACGCCATATATATAAAATATGCAAATTTATCTCATAGATCGATTCTTTATATAGTCTTGTCTACTCACATTTCGTTGTACCTGTCGAAGGGCTTGACAGCCCGAAAGCTTGTATCGAATACGTTTATTAAAGAAACATTTTTCTCTTCTTTTTTATCATCTGATACATATATTTATACGTGTGTTTTTCTGTTATGTTTTCAGAGTATCTGTGTATCAGACCAGGGTCAGTGGAAGGATGGTCTAAACCAGGCCTGGCCAACCCGCGGCCCTCGGGCCGCATGCGGTCCGCCATAAATATTTTTGTGGCTCGCCATATAACTTTATATTTCTTTTGTAACTTTCATTTCTCGTCTGTATATTCAAAAACAGAAAATATATTGAAATAATTATTTTTATTTGAAATATGTCCCACAATTTTAAAAATACATATTTGATTCCATACGACTCGGGTTTGATTCCCGCGTTGGACACTTTTTTTTAAACTCCTGACGTTAGAGTGACCCCTTGTCACTCTTTCCCCTAAGGAAAATGACAGAAAATCACTAAAAGGTCGGGAGTTAAATAAATTATTGGTTGATGCGGATATATTTTCTGTATAAACATATAGGTAACCCAGGCTCCTGGTAGCAAAAATATATTTATTTTATTTTTGGAATATTTTAATATTATTGAACAGTCATGAGAGGTTGGCTTTGTTTCAACTGTAGAATGAGTCATCGCTGTATTGTAGACAAGACCAGATCTTTTAATCTTGAATCAATACTCTCAAATTATAGGTAAATACAGTAGAACTACCTCACTGTAAAGGACAACACCTAATTGCAGAGTCATAGTGTCCTTTAGGGAGAGGTGCTGGGAGAGGTTAAAGAGAGTTGCTACAGTAGAACTACCTCACTGTAAAGGACAACACCTAATTGCAGAGTCATAGTGTCCTTTAGGGAGAGGTGCTGGGAGAGGTTAAAGAGAGTTGCTACAGTAGAACTACCTCACTTTAAAGGACAACGCCTAATTGGAGAATCAAAATGTCCTTTAGGGAGAGATGTCCTCTTACCGGAGAGTTGCTAAATTGTGAAAATGGTAATTTGGCAAATGAAAACTGTTTTTTTTTGTGAAGAAGTGTCCGCTAAAGGGAGGTTCTACTGTATATATATTGTGGTGAAGAAATAATTTATTATTTAATTTAATTATTCACTGAAAATATTTGAAAAACATATATATTATTTTATATTTGTAAAATCATCATTTAGTTGCCTAGCTTGCTTTCTCGATATTCTCTAGCTGTATATAGTTGGGTTGATAATTGTCGACCAGTCGTACTGACGTCATCAATAAATATTTTTACATCTTAAGATATTCCAAGAATTGATTTGAATGCTACAATATATATAATCTGTGAGAAAATATACTTAGTTGTTTTAATTTAAATTATAAATATAATTTTAATTATTTTAAATATAATCCCAGATTCTTTCTCTTCTCTTTTAGAGTACACATAGGTACCTAACTTAAATTTATATACACACACTTTATATATATATATATTGATATTTGAAGTGTTGATTTATAAATTGAAAGTCTATAAAAATATTTATATAATATTTAGATTCTAAAATATCTGATTGAAATATTTAAAACGCGCTTTTAATTATTTAAACAGATTTTTTAAAAACATATTCACGTCGTTTCATTCATTATTTAAAGATTGCGCTACAGTCTATTCTTTGTTTCTCATCTATTCCTCTTATTAAAAAAACATATATTAAAATATTATCAGAAAATATATGAAATTTCGCAAAACATATAAAAAATACAAATATAACTTTAATGTAATTTTCGTAAAGATAGAGGCTGCCTGGTACAAAAGAAGAAGTAAGACTTTCGCTAAGTCTGAACCATCCCAATATCGTCAAATTCTTTTTTCAAGAAATATTTAATGTAATTTGATTAAAGTTCTCATATAAATCATATGTGGAAAAGATATTATGGAATCTTATATTTTTGAAAGTGAAATTGGAAAAGGAGGTTATGGGAGTGTCTATTTGGCATCTTCCATTACAACAAATTGTAAAGTTGCCATTAAGAAGATTGATAAAGATTCTTCAACCTCTGAATTTGATGGTACAAAAGAAGAAGTAAGACTTTCGCTAAGTCTGAACCATCCCAATATCGTCAAATTCTTGGATGGATATGAAATAGATGGTGAAGCGACTTATTTGGTGATGGAGAAAATGTCTTGTGACTTGCAATCTGTTTTAATCAAAAATGATAAAAATTTAGGAATTGGTGTAAAACGATATATATTTAAGAATATCTGTCAAGGATTAGATTATCTTCATGAACTTAATATTGTACATCGAGATCTTAAAATTGAAAATATCTTAATAAATGAAAATGGTAGAGTTAAAATTACCGATTTCGGATTATCAATAGATAAGAATATTAATCCAGGTCCATATGCATCAAGAATAGGAACTTTATGTTGTTCACCACCAGAAGTACTATTAGGGGATAGTACCTATCATACTTCAGTTGATCTTTGGGCGTTAGGTGTTATTCTAACTGAAATCTTCAAATTGGACTTATTCAACTGTGGATATGAAGACGATGAAGACCAATTGATGTTGATTGCCAGTATCTGTGGAACAATCCCTATAGAATTCTACAGAACAAATTGTCAAATTGAAGAAGAAGATTGGGAAATACCTTCATATCCTTATCGTAAAATCCAAGATAACCTTAGCCATCTTCCTAAAGATGCTAGTAACCTTATAAGCAAACTTATTCATTATGATCCTATCATGAGACCATCAGCAAAGAAATGCTTAGATAGTGATTTTCTGATTAATGGTAAAATTACTTCTTTTAAATTGGATAAAGAAAATCGAATCAAAGTAGGAAAGCGACTCCCAGATTTTTATATCAATGAATTTTCTTCTACATTTTAAGACAAATCATGTGAAGTATAAATATTTATAATAATTTATTTTGTCAAACATTTGTATTATAATGTTTTTAAGATTGTTTCAGTTACATATTGTTGTGTGTCAACAAGCAACCGACCGGAAATACACGTGACCGTTACAAAATTATTTTAAATTTTGTTTATTTATTATTTATCAGTGAAACGGCACCACAGAGAAAACAGGTACAAGTTGTATTTGACCATTGACCACCGTTTTCGCGGAAGGCGTTAAAAATACAACGTGCCAGTTATCGTTTGACCTTCGTGCTATTTATTATTATTATTTTTTGCTTTTTTTTTCCTTGCCCGGCGAGCGAAATATGTCCTGTCACAGATATAACCCTCCCAACGGTTACACCGATGAGAATCGGACCCCAACAACCCTCTGGCCCGGACCACAAACCCAGCCCTGGAACGGGCCCTGGTGACCATAGCCCACCAGGACAATGTACTGCAGCCTCTCAATAAAATGAGCTTTACATCCCCACTTCAGCCTCATCACATGGTGGAGAGCAGTGTCGGCCCAGCACCTCAAGCCGCAAACATAAGTATCGGCTACGGAGAGACGCCTTGTTTCAACCCGGAGGAGGAAGATATCGAAGACTACGTAAAGGAGTTCAAAACGTGGCTGACGGCGAGCAAGGTACCGAAGGGAGACTGGACGAAGGCCCTAGTACGGCGGCTTCCACTTGACGGCCGCGAATTTATCAAGTGCAGGTTTGACCCTTCAGCCGCACTTGAAGACGTCTTGGAAGCACTGAAACTTTGCTACACAAGGAACGACGGCCGGGCACGTAGTAGGGGTAACGAACTGAAGAAAATGAGACGGCCCCAGTCCACGGAAGATACGGGAAAATACTTAATGAACCTCATTACGGCCCACGCGACGGCAGGTGAGTTTTCGCCGTTTGATTCAAACAAGGAGGCATTGTGGGCATTGGCTCCAAAAGACTGCCTACTACTGGCAGCCTCATGGAGTACCACGCGGAACCCAGAAGAGGCCGACTTCCTACAGGCGGCGAAATTCCTCGACGAGGCGGACAAATGGAACAAGGGACGGAAGGAAGCAGGGACAACGACGAGTTTGGAAACAACTACGAGGAGGGCGGAAGAGTGGGAACAAAAACGAGGACAAAACCCAAGGACCGAAACGCCCACGGAGAAGGCAAGAAGATTCATGCTGCCGGACGGGACGCCAAGATGCTTCACCTGTTACCAGACGGGGCACAAACACTGGGATTGCCCGAAAAGGAGGCCACGTGGTGAGTACAATTTTACCTCTAATCCTGTGGTTGAAGTTTTAAACAGTGTAGAGAGCGTACCACGTGTATTTTCCGAGGTTACTTGTAACACCAATCACATAATTTTCAAGGTAAAAGGACAACCGGGGGTTAACGAGAGACAGACAGTAAATAAGGTACCACTAGAAAAATTCACTTTAGAAATAGGGGGTACAACAATGGAAAAATTTCGTTGGACAGGTATGACTAATTTCTGCTTAATCACGCATATCAATGAGGCACATGTAGGCAAACTGATTTTCGATTCAGGGGCAAATGTTAGCTGCATAGACGAAGGAATAGCCAACGCTCTAGGATGTGCTAGAATGCCTTCAAAATTACTTATACAGGGAATAAGTGGGTCAGTAGTCTCGAACACGTGCACATACTTGGAGGTCAACATTAATGGGTTCGACATATGTGGCAGGTTCACCATAATTCCAGGAAAGGGGGAAAAGATTATTTTCGGCGTCGATATTCTAACAGACTATCATTACAAAATTATGTTTAGAGACGAATCGGTAGAATTGTATAGGCCAAAAATAGGCACGGACGACCACGTGGTAGAACTAAACGAAGAACGGGAGCTCGAGAGGTTAGGCGCAATTACGAACAATCGGAAAAACCCCAAACAAAAGTACTGCATACCAGATGACCTTGAAATTGCACCACGTTGTAAAACGAGGGTTAAGTTGAAAGGGCCAACAGTAATGGCGGGCATTTTAGAACCCCACCCCGACTGCGTAAGAAGAACGGGGCTACTAATACCATCAGTACACGTTTTCGAAACGGTATCCGAGATACTCATTGATGTCATTAATACTAGGAACGAGCCGGTGCTGTTGGTAGCAAACTCGTGCTTATTACGATCCGGCGGGGTAATAGCGAATGTTTCTTTCCTAAGTGAACAGGTGGGATACAGTATGACGGCCACGTGCAAATACGAACCACATAAGTTCGATATAAACCCGGAGCTGTCGGACGGCGAAAAAATCGACGTACTGGACGTATTATACAGGTATCGGGAACTTTTCTCAGAAGAGTGGAATAAGGCGGCAGATATCGAACCGTACCACATTAAACTTAAATCAAACACGGAACCAAATCGACAAAAACCTTTCGCCGCAGTCCTAAGGAACGTGACATTATGGAGGAACAGGTTAAAGAAATGTGTGAAAAAGGAGTTATTAGGAAATCAACATCTCCATGGGCGAGCCCGGTCGTTTTGGTTCAAAAATCAGACGGATCCTATAGATTCTGTGTGGACTATAGAAAAGTTAACAACGTAACCGAAAATTTTTCATATCCATTACCGGATATCACCGACTGCCTGGCCCGTTTAGCGGGAATGAAGTATTTCTCTCACACGGATTTTGTTAGCGGTTATTGGCAGTGCCCACTGGACGAAACAAGAAAGCCAATTACAGCGTTCACGACGGGTAACGGGTTGTACGAGTTTCAAGTGTTACCCTTTGGTTTAACCGGGGCACCTGGTCATTTCGAAAGAATCATGGATACACTGTTAGCTGAATTGAAATGGTCCGAGTGTATGGTTTATCTAGATGACGTCATCGTGTACGGAAGAGACATACGTGAACACAACGAGCGGTTAACAAATCAATATTATAAAGAATAGAAAAGGAATTTTTTTAAAATATCAATGAAAATGTATATTTTGTTTTGGTTGAAGTATCTCTATTAGAGATAACCAGTAAGCATCCAATTCTCATGGGAAATATGTAAATAAATATCATATATAATAAATATTTTGTGTTTATATAATTAATAAAATTTTAATGATACATATAATTATACGTGTGTTTTTCTGTTATCTTTTTATAGTATCGATGTATCAGAACAGGGTTAGTGGAAGGATGGTCTAAACCGTTGGTTTTCGAGTGTTACGACCCGGGTTCGATTCCCGTATTGGACACCTTTTTTTTCGGATTAAAAATAAATGCTCTAATGGCCCCCGATTCTTACAAAAGTCAAACTCCACCAGCAAGTGCAAGTAACCAAACGGGGCTCTGACACATTTGTAAGTGCAAAGTCGAATTGCTTTTCACATGTGTAGACATGTTGTGTACTTACCGTAAAAGCAGTCATCTACTTCTACCCACCATGATTATAATGGCCTGTACCACGTGTACTAGGTATAGGCAAAAAGCAGTATTTTACGTATCTCGATTAAACTTAGCTATGATATTGAATTATATCTGGCAAGAGTTATTGATATACCTCCTACCTTAAATTGTTCTAAATATTCCCACAACGGGCTGATTTGCATATTACAGAGCTGGTAATGAATATGATGATCATATTATATATTGTATCAAGTATTTATTATAATTGATTCACAGATTATTAAGCTTGATATTTATATTTTATGTATTTTTTCCTCTCTGGAAACTTCCCTCATTGCTTATCTTGTATCTTATAAATGTTGATTTATGTTTGGTGCCTTAAATGAATCGTTGTGTCATCCAGAAGTTTGTCTTTCCTAATTTTCTACCTGACAATATTATTATTACTGATATCTATTATAATATTACTTCTTAACTAATACATCCATTATATCAAATCAGGTATGGTGAAACTTTGTATGATATGGCAGATTTTTCCTTTTATTGTTCAACCTTTTTATTTGTACGGCCATCATAATATGTTTTTAATTAAACTAAATTTTGAAAATAATAATTAAATAATAAATTGTAGCAAAGTATTTATTATTTTATTAACAAATTATTAATGTTTATATTTTGTTACTCTGTAAACTTCCCTCATTACTTATCTGGTATTTTATCTTTCATAGTTTGTTTTTTCCTTAAATAAACTGCTGTGTCATCCTGAAGATTGTCTTTCCTAATTTTCCACTTGGCATTTTGGTGGAGATGCTGGGTAAATTAGGGAAGACCAACTGAAAATCGCCGAGAAGACCTAGAGACCATGGGTGCTGTGATCTACATTTTCGGAGACTGGCTCCAGGATTCCACCGCCGTGTCAAAGCCAAGACTTCCCTCCAAGATGACAATGTCCCTATAGACGACAAAGCTGCTCTTTACGCCGCGAGAAAAAGGACGCAAAGGTAGGGACAGGGTTTCAAGACTCTGAGGGAATCCTTGGCAGAAGCACGTCAGATCCATGTCAGTAACTACAATAATTGCTAGCTGTGGGTCACAGCTCCCATAGGGAAGAAGCTATGTAGAAAAGTATTTAATATTAAAAAAAAAGAATAAAATTCAGTTAATGAGTTTCATTATTATTTCATTTTAAAAATATTAATTTTGATATTTATATATTTTATTACTCTGCGTAAACTTCCTCACATTGCTTCTCTTTTATTTTAACAATTTTAATTTGTTCTTGTGACCTCTCAGACTCAACCTCAGCATGGAAATTTCTCGTCAACTGGTTCAACTCAGCAATCAAAACAGGACGCGAGTAAAAACGTTCAACACTAGTCTATACTAGTGAGCTGGACTCCCCGGGTAGTTGGCGCTCTGAGCTCCCTGGGTTATAAATATATACAGTTAAACCTGTCTATAGCGCCTCCTCTAAATAGCGATTTCCTCTCTATAACGTCCTAATTTAAACATGTTGTACGATGCGATTTACATTAAAAGTGAACTGTCTATAGCACCCCCTCTCTATAGCACCTTAATTCGGTGAGTCCCAAGAGGGGGCGCTATAGACAGGTTTAATTGTATTTCTATATCTATGTGCTTGTGACTTAAATAAATTGCTGTGTCATCCTGAAGTTTGTCTCCGCCGCTACAATCCTCATAGGTCACGGCTTTGTCAAAGCCGATGTTTCAAAAATATATAAAGACGACCCTACCTGTTCATATTGTCACCAGGAAGAACAAACTGTCAACCACCACAGATGTTTCACCTACCACCTTCATAGGTACCAAACAGCCACAGAAATAAGTATATTTAACCCTGTACATAACCAAGTACAGTACATCTGATAAACTGGATGTCCACCATTAGATGTGTCAACCCAGATAGTTAGTGACTTTAGTACACTCCAGGAATCCTGTTTATCTCAAGAGAAAGAATGAATTTTGTGTCTTTCTTAATTTTTCCACGTTACAATCTAACATCAGTATCACTATAAAAGGAAGATAGAAAAATGCAATATAACAGCGGTATGTTAGATTAAAATGGCGAAACCGTTGGGAGAGATCACCACTGATTACCCAGGCCTTCCCATTAATTTTTCCATTGCAGTAATGGCAGTAGAAATTATTTTATTTTTAAAAAAGAATCACATACGCGTCTATAATAGTTTATAATTTTCATAACAGATGGCGCGCTAATGCATCATAATATAATTAATATCTAGCATAATTTCATTCTAAATTATTCCTTAAAACGTTCTTCTATCTGTAAATTATTTTTATCGAATACACACAAGACTTTACAATTTTATTTCATTTGACTAGAGTTCTATAACAAACCTTTGTACATATTTCAATTGTGTTGATATTTTGTCTTTTTAAAACTGATGGTACTCATAATAATTTTTGTACACATTTCAAATATCTTTCTTGCAATGTTTTGTTTATCTTTAAAGTGCAAGTGTCCCTAAGGAGACATAGCGCTCTATGTCAAAATAATATAATTAATATTGTGTTTTAAATATATTTTATTTTTACATGAACTACACACTTTTACAATGAATAATAGTTTCTTCTGCCTCAAAATACAGGGTGATCCAAAAGTCTTGCACAATTTTAAAAATTGATAACTCCGCAAATATTTGCGCTAGAGCAATGCGGTAAACACCATTATGTTCAGGTTGCAATGGGATATTTTATGGCCAAATGTGAAAAATTCGAAATTGTTGTCAGTTACAATATTATTCACTAGATGGCGCTCTACCAGAATCAAAGAGTCGCGGCCAAATTGTTTGATAAATTGAAATATATAACTGATCGACAAATATTTTTCCTTTTTGAATACCAGGAAAGAACCTTAATAATATCAAATGATAAATTAATAAAACACCATTTCGCCAAAAGTAGAAGAATTAAATGACGATTTTTAAATACAATCTGAGATATAAACACAAAGTCGGTGGACGAGTAGGTAACACCTTCGATTCCCGACAGTCATGAACCGGGATTGAATCCCGCGTTAAATTTTGTTTAATATGTGAATAACCTTCACATATTATTCACTGTTTCAATGATCATGAACTAGTTTGCTCTTGCTGAGCGGTACCTATTAATGTGATTTTTAAACCAGGATCTGAGATATGTAAAATAGGTATATACAAATGAAAACATGTATTAAAAAAATGATATTGTAGTTTGCTGGAATACTCTCAGCGATTTAAATTTCGAAGATAATAAATTTCTAATTTTTGAAATCAACTCTTTCTCAGTATCGATTACAGAGGTCTACAAAACTTAAAAAATTTTGATGTTTGAGCATTTAAAATGCTCTTTTTGATAATCAAATGGTGCTGATTCCGTATCTGCACTTAGGCTTTCTGTATGTCATCAAAATCTATAGATAATGACTATAAAGTGTATTTCACCAAAATTATATTTTCATAAAGAAAACTGCCAAGTCATCATGATTGCTTCATAATTTTAAAATCATCACATCTCAAAGTTCTTCTAAAACATACACCATTAACTTCATATAAAAATAAAATTTTAACAATTAAAATAAATATATCACTTCCAAACATTTTACCATCACTTCTAATTTGAAATTGTCAAAAATTAAACAAGTATTTGAATTTTTAGTGAAAATATATTTTATTCACACAGTTTAATTTAATAAAAATTATTATTTCATGCATCATTCATTTAAAAGCTATGCCATCAACTTTATGAAAATAAAATTTTAACACATTAATAAATTCACTTCCAGACATGTTTTCCAAAAGAAGATCCTGCAAAAACGACCCAAATACTTTTTGTTATATATGTGCCGAATATACTGTAAAAGGGCAAAGAAATTCAATAACAGACTTCGTAAAGCGGAGTATTTCGCATATTTATGTATAAAATTAGGAGACCTGGACAAGATGTGGGCTCCACATAAGGTATGCAAACGTGTGTCGAAACACTGCGCCAATGGACAAAGGGTGAAAGGCAACTGAAATTTGGGATTCCTATGGTTTGACGAGGGCCAAAAAATCATGACAATGATTGTTACTTTTACTTACAAGACTTGAAACACTTTAACAGGAATGGTAAGAAAAAGCCTATATACAAAGACCTATATTCAGCTAGACTTCCAATACCACACAGCCCAAATAGTCCCCTCCCAGGTTTTTCATCCAGTGCTAATAATCCTCTTTATGATGAATCAGAAGACAACACACAAAAGATATCGAACTGAATGATTCTAATAGTGAGGACTATAGAGAACAAGAATGTCCAAAACGTTTTTCACAACCAAAACTGAATGATTTGACACGTGACCTGAGACTTTCAAAGCAAGATGCGGAACTGCTTGCATAAAGATTCATTATTGAATCATTATTCAATCATTATTGAATATTAGGTAGTGTAGTTTCTATTAAATGAGATTGTATGCTACTGAAAAGTTATATATTTGTATAATATTTATTATTACAGAATTATCATAAGAACTAAAAAAATGAATATCTCACCCTATATATTGATTACGTCACGCAACAACAACCAAGTCCTTGGTCAAAACCATATAAACATATTATATATTACATAGATCATCCCTCTTTTTTCTTCAGAATCGACGATTTCACGTACAGTTCCCATCCTCCATCCTGGATTTATCTTTGTGCCATTATAAACATAATTCCTGGGGATATTGGAAATTCCACGACCATCGCATCCTTCCTTTGCCAGTCCATCAATAAATTCAATGCCCTCGATGAGAGAGTGTCCTCTGACCCAAAATAGCGTCTGTCTATTCCCCTCAGCATCTCCACAATTTCATGTTGAAGATGTGAGCTGATTTCTGAAATAACAAATACAATTTGTAAATATCCTGTACACACTGGGGTTAAGAATAATCGACTCTAAACCAAATTAAAGACTCAAAGCCAAAGTTGATATTCAAAACATTTTTATATTTATTGTTCTATTGGAATGGTCAAACAGAAAAGTATAAAATAGGCAATGAGAATGAAATGGGGATATATACATATAATTAACCTGTTAAAAACTATATTATGAGAAGTTACTTACCTTTTTTGATGATTCAGTTGGAGGGCTGGAAAATTTCTTCCACTAAAATTTTGAAAGTACATTTTTAGAAGATTTTCTTAGAACCTCTCCCCGATCTGTCTCTACTGCTGCCTTCACTCTCTTTTTCTTAACGCCTTTCTAAAAATTTCCGCCATTTTTTTTTAACAGAGTAAAAAAAAAAAATTTCTAAAATATTCCAACTGTTAAAATACAAAAAAATATAATAAAAATTAATATTAAAAATTATTATTCAAAATATTATTTTAATAAACGAATATTATTTTAAAATATAAAAAATAGCTGATTAGTTATTTAAAAAAAGGAAATTTATTATAATATAATAAATTATATACATTAAAAATTAAGTAATAAAAGAAAGGTGAAGAGATGGGTTGGTTTGACAATGATGAATGCTCGACGTCCACTTCGTTCTTGTCGAGGCAGCTTCACCATTGTCCACCAGCTTTCTATTAGGTACTGTGGGTGAGATTTGTGGAGGTCGCCGAAGTGGACTCCACAATCTGACCATGCTCCAGGCCAATGGATATCAGCGCAGACCGGCAATCCGAGTATTGAGTTCTCTGGGAAACACATACTTTATCATGTATTATCCTTTATAGCAACCAGTTCTACTGGAAACACCAGCTCACCATCCTTCACATCCCGGCCACCTCTCTAACTATGGTGCTACCAGCTTCCTATTTACTGTCTGAGAACACTCTAGTCCAGGGGTCAACAACTCGCGAGCCACATGCGGCTCTTTGGATGAGAAACTCCGGCTCTTTATATAGTTCCAAACGCAAATATTATTTATGCTGTGTACTATTTATGTATGGCAAAAAATAATATTGTGGCTCTTTAAAAACTCTGATATTCTGTTAATTGTAATTTTTGACTCTTCCGACTCAAAAGATTGCCGACCCCTGCACTAGTCCTATTCAGCGACATCATTATCGGGATCCTTCATCCAACCAATATCACCAGAACGATATACATTCGATCTTCTATATGAAGCCAGATAATTTGTCCTAGTCTCTCTTCCTAAAGCTTTATAAAGACAGGAACCTGTAGGTACAGCCCGCGCCAAGAACGGATTGAAGGCAGGGGTACGTCGAAACGCTGGAAAGATGGGCAAGGCCGCGAGGTAGCTGGCTGTAGCTAGAGCGGCAGGTTAGCAAAGAACTGGTTGATCCAGTTAATGGCCACATATCACTGTTTCTGCTGTTGATCTGCTTAAAGAAGTTGCAACTTCGATGTAATATTCTGTCAACATAAACAGGATTCTGAAATATAATTGAAAATACCAATATCAAACATCGCACTCACACGACACACTATAAATATTTGGCGTTAAATGAAGATACATTGCGCGCAATCTATAAGTAGAAATTGAAAATACTTCGAACTATCATATTGTCAAGAAGCTCAGCGGCTCCAACCACGAGAGGCCCCATGGGACGCCTGTCAATCATCCCTGGACACCGGGTGTGAGGGGTTCTGGGAATCTGGCCGGCGGGGGGAGCTGACGTCCCCCATTAGGATTAACTTTAACTTTGGGTAAGTTGCACATTTTCCCTCTCCCTATAAATACCCCTTATAATAAATTAATTTTCCCCAAACTTGCCCTTGCTTTATTTATCTCCGCGACATATTTTGGCGAAGACGCTGGGTAGCGTGACGGAACTTCGAAGAAGTCGACGTCTACAGGGACGTGAACCAATTCTTCAACCTTTGCCACAACAAATAGAAATGGAAGACGACCACAGACCTCCCGTTAGCGGATTCTACCTCCCTTGTCAGCGCCAACGAGATCCTTCTACCTTTTCTGGAGATGGAAATATAAACCCTGGACAGTGGTTGAAAGAGTAGGGGAGAGTGTCGAAGTAAAACAGATGGGACGAGACCATGAAGCTTGCCAACGTCGTATTTTACTTGAACGGAACTGCTGGAAGGTGGTTTGATAATAACGAAGAATCACTCAACTCGTGGAGAAGCTTTGAAGACGCATTCCGCGGTGTGTTCGGAATGCAGGAGGATTCTGCTCGACGCGCCGAGGAAGTTCTGAAGTCAAGAGCACAGAAGGCCGAGGAATCCAGCGAGTCATACATCCAGGAGATTCTTAGTCTCTGCCACCAGGTGAACCCTCGCATGGAAGAAGGTGAGATAGTTGCTCACATTATAATGGGAATTTCGGAGGACACATACCAGGTATTGGTGGCTAAAGACATACAGACGGTAGATGAGATCCTGAAGTTTTGCCGTCATCTGACAACCGTCAAGCAGCGCAGGATCGGCCGTACGAAATTCGCCAGGCTGTCAAACGTAATGCCCATTTCATGTGTTGACGACTCAGACGACTTGGCCGCGTTAATTCGCCGCATCGTTAGAGAAGAGATACAAAAGGTTTTCTCAGCACCTGAAGTGATCAGTCCGCTCCGAGAGGTGAACAGTCTGTGAGGGAAGAGGTCAGCCGTGCTCTAAAACCTACCAAACCACAAGTCAACGTGGTACAACAACAACCACGTATGCCATATTATAATATCGACCGACCAACCCAACCCAGGAAGACGGAACATTGGAGAACCTTCGACGACAAACCAATCTGCTTCCACTGCGGACAACCTGGACATGTCGTTTGTTATTGTAGAGAACGACGGCAAGTCTTCGCTGAAGCCCGGTCAAGGAATGGCGGAGAAGGAAGAAATGTTGGATTTTCGAGTCGACCCCCGAGATATGACGCCGACGACGACTATGTAACACCCCAAACCTCGATGTACTTCTACCGGAGCTCTTCCCCACACCCAAGCCGCGCAAGGTCGCCAGCCCGAAGACAATCCCAGTCGCCAGCCCGTCGTTTCAGCCGTTCTCCCATGCCACAGAATGTGAAAAACTAAGTGGAGCGGCTTCTAACGGGGGTGAGGTCGCCATTGAGGAAAATCCTCCAGGGTATATCGCCGCTAAATTAAAAGAAAATTTTGTTATGGTCGAAATAAATGGACGCAAAATTAAAGCATTGGTGGATTCAGGAGCCGACTTTTCTGTTATTTCAGACAAATTTCGACGCGAACTAAAGACACCTCTCTTCGAAGAACCAGGTCCCATTCTTAAAGCCGCAAACAAATATTTAACAGAGACCCTAGGAAAATGTGTCCTGAACATAGAAGTTAATGGTCTGAATCTCATTTGAATTCGTTGTTATGGTGGAATGCAGCCATGACATCATATTCGGATGGGACTTCTTCAAGGCCACCGAGGCCGTCATTGATTGTGGCAGAAATGAACTCCATCTCTGGGAAACCTCCGTACAGGAATCTCGAGAGGAGGAAAACCAGAGATTGTTTGCTTCCGACGACTTTGTCATCCCACCTAAATCAATAAAGAAGATCAGTGTGATAAACGAAGAAATATTCGGTGTTAGAGATGTTTTAGTCTCAACTTCTAAGGACTTATTATTAAGAAAGGAAGTTCTTATACCAAATTCATTGGTTACATTTCGACACGGCCGAGGTAGCATTTGGGTGGCGAATGGAGCGTCTTGGCCGCAACTGATTCCATCAGGAATGAATATTTGCACCATGGAAAGTTATGAGAATGGGAATATCTGCAGTCTTATTGAATCCAGCGATAAGTTACAAGAAAGGCAGATAAAGTCACGTGAATGGTCAAAGAAGATAAATCTTACTCTAGATCCAGGGCTGACTGAAATTCAAAGGTTACAGCTTGCTTCATGCCTTGATGAGTTTATTGACATATTTGACTTTGGGAGTACTCCTATTAAGCCCACCAGTACTGTGAAGCACAAGATAAACACAGGAGACCATTCTCCTATCAAACAGCGGCCCTATAGAGTAGCACCAAGTGAACGACGACTAATTCAAGATGAAGTGAACAAGATGATTGAAAATCACATCCTGAAGCCCTCTGAAAGTCTTTGGTCATCTCCAGTTATTCTAGTTCGAAAGAAAGATGGGACCTGGAGATTCTGCGTAGATTACCGTCGATTAAATAAGATAACAAAAAGAGATGTTTACCCGCTGCCACGCAATGACGATGCCTTGGATAGTTTAGCCGGCTCTAGTTACTTCTCCACGATGGATCTTCGGTCCGGGTATTGGTAGATTGAAGTGGACGAAAAAGACAGGGAGAAAACTGCCTTCATCACTCCAGATGGGCTGTGTGAATTCCAAGTAATGCCTTTCGGTCTATGCAACGCTCCAGCAACGTTTGAAAGGATGAAAGATAACGTTCTGGGGAGTCTTAAATGGAACATGTGCCTTTGCTACCTGGACGAAATCGTAGTTTACGCACCTACCTTTGAGGAACATCTACGTCGTCTACAACTTGTATTAAGGTGCATCCAGAAAATTGGACTAAACTTAAACCACAAAAAGTGTCTTTTTGGATCAAGGAGGATAAAGATTTTGGGACACCTTGTTGACGCCAATGCAATTCATCAAGATCCAGATAAAGTTGAAGCCGTCTCTAAATTTCCGAGGCCAAGGAATATCTTTGAACTGAAGAGCTTTCTTGGATTATGTTCCTATTACCGAAGATTTATTGAGAACTTTGCCGACAAAGCTAGATCTTTGCATGACCTACTGAAGACTGAAAAACAATTCTATTGGGATGCAGCTCAAGAGAAAGCGTTTGAAGTCCTTAAAACAGCTCTAATTTCAGAGCCTGTCTTGGGACACTTTGATGAATCCGCTGATACCCATCTACACACGGATGCAAGCGGACATGGTATTGCAGCTGTTCTTCTACAAATACAAGGTGGAAAGGAGCGGCCTATAGTTTATGCATCTAGAAGCTTGACGAAGGCTGAAAATAACTATTCTACAACGGAAAAAGAATGCCTTGCTGTAGTCTGGTCTATTAGCAAATTCCGCCCATATTTGTTTGGTCGACCATTCACGGTTGTCACTGACCATCATTCTCTATGTTGGTTGGTAGGACAGAAAGATCATTCTGGCCGTTTGGCAAGATGGGCGCTGAAGTTGCAAGAATTTGACGTGACCGTTATCTACAAAAGCGGACGCAAACATAAGGATGCCGATTGTCTGTCAAGGAGCCCGCTTGAGAACGATCAACCAAGTGCTGTGATGTCACTAACCAACGTCGATATAGAGCAGACTAAAGACCCCGATTTAGCTAAAATAATCGATAATTTAAACTCGGGCTACACCAGAAAGGAATTCAGCATTATCGACGGCATCTTATACAAGAAAAACTATAGCACAACTGGAATACCCTGGCTTATGATGATCCCTAAGCATTTAAGATCGGAAGTTATGGCAGATTTACATGATGCTCCTACAGCTGGGCATTTGGGTTTCGCCCGAACGTATGACAAAGTCAAGAAACGATTCTATTGACCTGGCCTTTATAGAACTGTTCGCCAATATGTAAGCCATTGTCGGGAGTGTCAACGAAGGAAGAAATTACCTCGACGTCCGGCTGGACAACTTGTATCCATACCGCCCGTAGAAAAGCCATTCTATAAAGTCGGGGTTGATCTCCTTGGAAGATTTCCAGTTTCTAAAAATGGAAACCGTTGGATCATTGTGTGCACCGATTATATGACAAGGTATGCCATAACGAAAGCGATCCCAGACGGAGGAGCAATCGAAACAGCTAAGTTCCTGGTTGAAGACGTCATCTTGAAGCATGGAGCTCCTAGAGAAATGATAACAGATCGCGGCAGAAATTTCATTTCTCAAGTAATAAAAGAGATCAATGCTCTGTGCGGAATTGTGCACAGATTTACAATGGCCTACCATCGCCAGACCAACGGCCTGACTGAAAGTTTCAACAAAACTCTGGGAGACATGTTGTCCATGTACACAGGTGTTGAGCAGAAGGACTGGGACCAAGTTTTGCCCTATGTAACTTTTGCTTACAACACTGCTAAACAGGAGGCGACCGGCTACACCCCGTTCTTTCTTGTCCACGGCCGCGAGGCCGAGACCTATATCGATGCCGTACTACCCTACCTACCAGATGAGATCTCTGACGACTACGTTGGAGAACTTGTGACCAGAGCTGAGGAAGCGCGTCAACTCTCCCGATCACGCCGTCTACAATCACAGGCGAAAGACCGTAGACTATACGACCAGAAACATACTCCAGTCTATTACCAGAAGGATGATCTTGTGTGGGTTTTTACTCGCATCCGAAAAGTAGGACTATCAGAAAAGCTACTGAAGAGATACTTCGGTCCCTATAAGGTGACCAAGAAGCTTTCAGAAGGTACGTATGAAGTAGAGCCCGTGGAACCCTCTCCCCGATCACGGAATGCCAAGGATATCGTCCAAGTCATTCGGATGAAGCCCTACCTGGACCTTGAAGAACAACATTCTATTCTGCTAGGGAACACCAGCCGTGATATATTTCCTTCCAGAACAAGGGCTGAGACAAGCTAATCAGCGGGTCGCTGTTTTTTCTAAGGAGGGAGTAATGTCAAGAAGCTCAGCGGTTCCAACCACGAGAGGCCCCATGGGACGCCTGTCAATCATCCCTGGACACCGGGTGTGAGGGGTTCTGGGAATCTGGCCGGCGGGGGGAGCTGACGTCCCTCATTAGGATTAACTTTAACTTGGGGTAAGTTGTACATTTTCCATCTCCCTATAAATACCCCTTATAATAAATTAATTATCCATAAACTTGCCCTTGCTTTATTCATCTCCGCGACAATTTTATTTTACAAATATTTTCATTTAAATAATTTTTTCTTCACAGAAATTTAAGATATTGGGGGAAAGGCATGGCTCATCAGTAGTGAAACCATCAGTTTAGTCCAGACCGCTGCTGTTGTATTGACTTGACCGGTGGTATAACAGCTGAAGTTGTTAGAAGTGGGATTTTGTGTGAAGGTGTCGCTGAGTGAACTGTTTCTTTTTACCTGGAAAACATAATTTCTGATTTCTTACTCAGACTTTATAAATGGAACTCGTGTGTATTTCTGTTCTTCAATGGTTGAGCCCAGAGAGCAAGTATGTATAGCTAGAGAGAGGGAGCAGGCTGTGTGTTCCAGTTCCTCGGAGATGACTGTTCCACATGAAGACGAAAAGTTCTCCAAAGTGAAGATTCTCACCCAGGTTAGCCAAGATGGATGTTGATGCCAAACTTGATTTAACATCTCATGTTTCACGTCCAGGTCAAGCAAGTTACCGAATGAGTCCCTGGGTGGACGCCTGGTGAGTCACATTTTTTAACCTCTCATTGTTGCAGCCTAAACCCCAGGGACCTGCTTCAACTTTCAACCTCTACCACCAAAACTTGTTCTATATTTCCAGGCCTGTGTCAGCTCTTTATTGAATTAATGACCACTTACGTTTTCAGGAGACGCTGAAGCCGCTGTCAGTTTGGCGTTCGTTCAGGTAGGAACCGTTTCTGACTTCCTGCGTGCAGATACTCTACCCTCCCCTCGTATAGTTTAGGGAGATACTTCCTGAGAGCCAACCATTAGTAGAATGACCCTTCAGCCCTGAGGAACGAGGTCTAGCTTTACCATGTACGCAAGACTGTGGTGTCGAGACAGTCAAGTACGATTATGCGCCTCAAGTACGATAAGGGAGATCAGAGTGGGTGACAAACATTCGAAACTGACTCCCGCACAATGATGGAAGGCTCCACGTGTCTAGCCCATGTGTTTCAGGCGGTCCCATGTTCTCTACATTGTGGTGGGACAGTTAATAGGACTGCTGCTCGCCATGTTCCCTTATAGTACCCATCTTGTGTACCTATCTACAGTGCACGCCATGTTTACGCACGACACTATACTATATAAAAGAGCAGCGGCCCCCGACCAAAGAGAACGAAGATCCAAGTCACTACTTCAATCATTAACTTACTGTGTCGCGCAGATACTGTCCTTAATTAGTAACTCGGAAATATTTATAAAACCTAGGATATGTACACGAGAACACCAACCACTGTACTGTGCTTGCTGCCTAAATCTTTCCACGTAAAGTTAGAATCCTCTCATTCAAGACTGTTGTTGCCTGATCTTCTCGAGAGGCTCAGCCCGTGTTCTAGTCATGCGCGTTCTTATGAGATATTGGCTACAGGAGCGGTTGGCTGAGCCTTTTGTTGTAGCTCGGATGCCAAAGCTGTAGCACCTTCTGCAGTTGAGTGTGAAGAACAAGCTTCCATTTTCCTTCTATTGAAGAAACCATGTCGCCTCTAAGGAGTGATGGCTCTATTTCCCGAAGTTCTATCAGAATTTCAAATAGAATTTCAGTAAGGTCAGAGTATTTTAACTCTAAATGGGATTCAAATAGTGGAGTCAGTTTTTAAAAGCTTGTTTCGGTAAAGTTTTCTTTGGTTCTTAGATTTCGGGCTGCTGATCTTGAGGCGAACTTTGCGCATAGGATTTATTTTTAGGGAGAGCTGTCATATTACCGGATAGTTGCTACAGTAGAGCCTCCCTGTAAAGGACAACACCTAATTGCAGAGCTAAAGTGCCCTTTAGGGAGAGGTGTCCTCTTACCGGAGAGTTGCTACAGTAGTACCTCCCTGTAAAGGACAACACCTAATTGCAGAGCCAAAGTGTTCTCTAGGGAGAGGTGTCCTCTTACCGGAGAGTTGCTACAGTAGAGCCTCCCTGTAAAGGACAACACCTAATTGCAGAGCTAAAGTGTCCTTTAGGGAGAGGTGTCCTCTTACCGGATAGTTGCTACAGTAGTACTTCCCTGTAAAGGACAACACCTAATTGCAGAGCTAAAGTGTCCTTTAGGGAGAGGTGTCCTCTTACCGGAGAGTTGCTACAGTAGTACCTCCCTGTAAAGGACAACACCTAACTGCAGAGCTAAAGTGTCCTTTAGGGAGAGCTGTCATATTACCGGATAGTTGCTTAATATTAAAAATGATAATTTTGCAAGTGAAAACTGTCCTTTAAAATACAGTTGGTTGTAATTATATTCTCGTTTCACTAATGACATATTTGAATTATAACCCTTTTTTTCTATAGTCGAAAAATATTTTCGTGAAAATATAAAATAAATGCACAATCTAAATACTTTTGAATATATATATATAGGATATAAATATATATAATAAGAAAAAATGTTAAAATGGATTATTGTGGAGGTTTTCCTCGTTGCTGTTACTTTTAATATAGCTGTTTCCAAATCTCTACATGTCCAAAAAGATGGACGTCTGTGATTGCTGATAACAACAAATTTATTCGTCTATGACACATGTAGAGATCTAAAGCTGCACCGGCTAGGGAAAAAATATTAAAGTTGGAATTAGCCTTTCCTTTTTGGCTAAATAGTTTTATTCAGACTGTTAAAATTATTCAAAGTATACAAAATTATAAAGGCTAAAAAGTAATTTATATCTTTTTGCTTTTTATAATATTATTATATAATGAATTTATTTGAACCTATGAAAACTTTTGAAATAAAAGAAATAGAATGAAAGGATAAATAAACATTATAATTTAGACTATTCTTCAGGCGTGATTAAGGTTATTTTTCTGTTGGGCAGGTAATGGGCTGGCATATTGGATTGTGAAAATATAGGAATACAATAATCATGTTGTATATTAATATAAACAAGAAATATTCACACTATTTGAAAGTAAGGAGGCATCATGAGTTTTCAATATATTCTATAAAACGTTTATATATATAGTATTTAAATAATAAAAGGTATATATTGGATTGAATAAAAGATTCTGGCTGTACGCCAACCTTTGTCAAGTAATTAATTTTTGTATAAAAAAATTCAGCGCCGCATATAGAGTTGTAAAATCACAGTTAAAATAATTTTTAAAAATTAATTTAATTAAAATTATATATTTTAATTGTGGTATTATAATACTAAGCGGTGCTGAGTTTGTTTGAACAAAAATGTAATATAATGACAAAGGTTGGCGTTCAGCCAACCGAAATATTGGTAAATAAATATTTTATTCAATCCAATATATACCTTTTTATTATCTAAAGATTTAAATATATATTTATCTATTTCCAGAAAAATATAGTAGTATTTTGAAGAACACTGAGGACTTCGAAAACCTCAACATTCCATCATTGGGGAGATCAGAATCATCATCAGTATCATGATCTTGGTCGAATACATCAACGAGGAATTGTGTCACTTGAGGAGGGACTTCTTGAGGATTATCATCTAGCATCTCTGTAGCATTGACTTTGTCCTCAACCGCCATGATATCATAGTCCTCAGGACCTCTGACATTGTAAACAATCTCAGTAAAATTTCTCCGGCATATTGGACAGGAGTTTGTCTGCTCAGACCATGTCTTGAGACAGTCCAGGTGGAATTGGTGCATGCAGTTTCTGGGATGGCAGAGGTTATCCTGGCTGATGGTGTCCAGGCAGATAGAGCAATCTTCTGCTTCAGACATCAGGTTTTAAAATATCAAGTTAAATATTTATTTCAAAATTCGATATTTTCCAATTGAATTTATTTCTAATTTTTAACAGTTAAACAAAAGTCAAAACATAAACATGTTGGAGTAATATGATGAATATGAAACGAATACGAAATTAAATTTGTTATATTCGAATATTTAAAGATTAATCTGTTTCTTTATATTTATATATTAATATAATATTTTATTTAATATTTATATCTACTTCAAATCAATATTGGAGAACGTTGCTAAAAATGTTAAAACTAAATTGACAATTAAAGTCTATTTATAAAGAGGAAACAAAATAGTGAATTTCAAATATTCTTCCTTTATTAATATTACTAAAGAACTAACTAAAGGATGTCCACAAGGAGAACCACTATCTCCCACATTATGGAACATACTGATTGAAGAATTGTTAAACATTAATCTGGATGATAACAGTATTGACTATAATATCCTGGAACAAAAGCCATGGTGAACTAAAGACAGCAATTTACAATTTACTTAGTAAAATTAATATCTGGTGTGAAAGCAGTAAATTACAGATACCAAAGGATAAAACGAAAATATTATATTTATATAATTGCATAAATGATGCAAAAATCTTAATAGCAATATAGCTAGACATGTTGAAACCCATAAGATCTTGGGATTGACCTTGAAAAATCATCGAAGCAGGAAAAAGCTGGACTTAATGCCACACATTAATGAAATCGTCGATAAAACTACTAGAGG